>VXAB01012447.1:1252662-1409914 GCA_013399175.1 Odontophorus gujanensis
AAGAAAAAGATGAACCAACAGAGGTGCTTTTGCACTCCCTTCAAAATGCAGGTTTTTGATCTTTCATTATGTGAAGCTCTAAGAAATGAGGCTACATACTTTCATTTAATAGTGTAGTTCCCTTGTGTATCTTTCCTTAATGAGGACAGTGTTGCTAACTTGTTAGGAGCCTGAGGACTGTATCAAATTAACATAGCATGTAGGAGAAATTAACAGAGAGAGGAGCTTCTTTCCTGAAATTGTATGAGATCATTGATGGCCCTTTCTTTGAACTTTATTTCTATATTAAGGAAGAAATATTAATAAGGATAATATTGAACACTTACTCAAAACTAGGATGCCCTTGTTTTTGTTCAATAACTGGAATGACCAAAAGTAATTAATCCTTCTCTAAACCAATTATATCTGTAAAGTAAGCATGAGCTGGGTGTTTCTCTATGATGGAGAAAGAGAAGGGTCATGGGTCTTTACTGGGGAGAAATAACAATCAATATAATAATTGGTTTTGCATGATAAGTTCTGGTGTGTTTACATGAGTTAGAGCAGAAGACAAATAATTGTCTCAGTAGGATAAGACTCTACTTTTGTAAAGGAATTAGAATGTGGCTCTTACACTTTATGAAAAAGTGAAATCAAGGAGTTGAGGTTACAAAGGAATATAGGGGTGACAAAGCCAGGCAGTGGTATCATGAAATAAGAGGAGTTTCAATAGAGACATTCATAGTTTGTTTTTCTTTAAAAATTTTTCTTTGCAGAATATGGTTGACAAAACACTCTCTCTGCAGCCATTTGTCAGCCATATGTATCACTCTTCCAAAAGGCACAAAAGGTATACAGAGATGTCAGCAAACTGGGAGGGTGTGTGAAATATAAAGCCCGTGTAATGTTTGTAAAGATCGATTTGTTGCAGCCTAGGTCTTTTAATGATTGTAACTTGCTTGTGCAGCAGTGGTTCCTAAAAGGAGATGTAAGCACTCATTGTGGTACATCTGTGCTGTAGTGACAGTGAATGTGAGGTATTACTTCTACACCTTCTTTTGTAGTTTCTACTATGCAACACTTTCTACTATGCAAAATCAGTGAGTCATTGCTGACAGATTCAAGGAGCTGCATGTCCAGGAATGATCAGTGCACTGACAGTAACAGACATTCTTCTAGGTAATCATTATTGCAAGTATCTTTTTTTTCTGGTAAAATTTTCTTCTCCTGGAGAGAGTTCTTGAATGCTGGGATTCCTTTCAGCCCCTGCCTAGAGGTCATGTGCAGGTGTATCTTTCACCACCTGCTGGTGGTTATTCCAACAAGGGGAGCTAATAAAGGACTAAGCCACCCCACAGAGATCTGCTAATCAACCTTAGGACACACTTGGTTGCATTTTGCAGCTGCAGATTTCTATCAGAAAATACCCAGGATCAGCAAATTTTGTTTTTCGCTTGTTTGTCACAAGTCCCTTCTTCTGTCTTGAGTAATCCAGGTTGTGGAATGTCTCTGAATGCAGTGAAGTGGCCCCAGACAGCAGTGGTTTTGTTCCAGTGCAGTCATGGGCTAGTTCTAGAAAGTGCTTGGTGACAGCCCAGGCTTTGGGTTGGCAAATGTGCAGGCTTTGGTCCCCAGAGGGCATTGCCTTCTGGTGCTGACTGCATCCCTGGTGGGACTGAAGAACTTCACTCCTGCTTACTAGCAAAAGGCTACAAAATGCTAGTTATCAAAACTTACTTGCTTGAAGACAGCACACAGCAGTGGAGCAGATGGGTTTGTCTTGTTTCTAACAGTTCAAAAGACACACTATACAACCATAAAGACTTACGAGTCACATCCTAAACTAAACATAAGTCTGGGGAGCGATGCTCCTGTGGGGAAAAGTGCTAATTAGTGACACCTGTTACAGAGCCCAGCAACAGAAGGGTCTTACTGTAAATGAGTGGTTGGTCTTGGAGGACTATGCTCCAGGGAACCTGCAGGAGTTAGATTTAGATCATTACAAATCAGTGTATCTATGGACAGTGACAGGAGCTAAGGTTTGACAGCTAAACACATGGGAAAGAAAACTGTCAGTAAGTTGTGTTTTGGAAAAATGATTGCAAGGTTTTGCTTTTTTTATTTCTAAGGGTATTGTGGTTAAATGTTATGCATTTTTCTCTTGTTGGCATTGAAAGGGGATTGGTGCAAAGAATTTTCTAGGTTATGCCACATACTATCTATGAGATCTTTGTCAAATCTTAATCTCACTGTATTTTATAACTTGGTCAGCAATATTATAGTCTTCTCCATGTTGTATATTTGTGACTTTCCTGTCAGAAGTTTTTGATGCATATTTGCCAAAGCATACAAACAAGATGTTATCTGCCCCAAAGTTTGAAAGATTTTGTTGAAAATCTCTTCACAGCACACTTTAAATTTTCACGTGGAAACTTGAAATTTGCAAAAAAAAAAATTAAAAAATTCAGACCTTGCATGCATTTTTTTTCCTGAACTCTTCATTTTCTATCCAAATAAATAAGGCTTGGCTATTGCAGGTAATTTTAGTTGTGAATGTTTGTTGAAGGTGTAGAGCTCCTAGATTCAAAAGCAGACAAACAGGTTTAGAACAGATTTTCTCTATTTTACTGAATGCCCTGCACCCTCTGCAGTTGGCTGTCACAATAAAGAAACTCATTTCTTGTCATTTCCTTTCAAGCAGCTCAGGATGTTGATGGTTCCCTCTTCAACTGTCTACAATGGTTCCTGTTCTTGAGAGCTCTGTGGAGGTTCCAGCAATTGAGGATTCAAATAAATCACTCTCTAATATGCTCTGTGATGTAGGAGGAATATCACCTCATCTTCATCTTTCTCTTCCTTTTCCCTTCATACTTACGAAGTATTTGTACAAATTCTGTATTCACTTATATGACTGGTTCTCAGTGGTAGGACCACATGTCCTGTCTTTCCTCACGTGACGTTTCAACCCTTCAGCTTGTTTCTGGCTGCTCTTGATGGCTGCCTGATTACAATTATTCTCTGCCTCCTAAGACTGTATTTTCTGATAAGTTCTGATGTGCTAGTTTAAGGAAGGAAGGAGAATGTCAAGGAAACTGTCCAATTTTCTGTAGTGAGAACTGGTAATATTTAAGGCTCGCATGCATCCCAGTAATACCAGTGAGACCCAGGAGTCAACATGGTCAGGAGGTGGAGAGAACTGGATAGGGCAGGACTGTGGCTGACAGAAAGATCACATAGGTCCAAGTGAGCCCCTGATGACATGCTCAATAACAAAGAGTAATGGTGCTCTGTCTCTGTGTGTACTCAAGCTAGAGTAGAGTTAGAATGTTAAGAAAATGAAGCTTGAAAAATCACCACAGCTCTTCATCCTTTCCTCCTTCCCTAAAACATAGCTATTAAAACACAAGTGGATGCTTGTATTTTCTGGGATGAGCTTTTATTGAGATACTTGACATTTTGTTCTGCTAATGTACTTCTGTCATTTCAAAGAGATATTATGCCTTGTTGGGCATTCTAAGGTGTTTTTAAGAAACAATCAGTGTAAGTACAGCTGTCAGGCAAAGACTCAGGCCCAGACTAGCTGAGGTCAGTATCATAGCCCCACCTGGGAAGTACTTCTGATCAACATAGTCAATAATAGTTATCACAGCCAACATAGTCTCTTCACATGTGGGCTGGATCTGGTCAGCAGGTAAAACAAATCCATAAGTACCCTTGTCTCGCAGTTCAAATGTATAGGAGAAAGGAATACCAATCATGTGAGCCCAGTCCTGTGAGGAGCCTGAGTTACTGTCTGTGAATTTAGAAATGGAGGGGAGATATAAGTATTAAGCACCATTCTTTGAAAAAACTTTTTACCGTGGTTAATACAAGATTATACCAGAATTCCTGAAGTAAGCAGTAATCGTACATCACTGTGACATTAAGAGCAGTGTTTCCAGGTGATGACATTCTTAATTATCTTAAAAGTCTTGCATAAAGTTTCATAAGTGAAACTGTTTTCTGTAAGATGATATTATACAACAAGCACAGAACCTATGGCGTTCATCTCCTGCATAGCAATTTGCCATGATTAGTGTTGGATACGAGGTAACTGGCCATTCTTCTGTTCTGATACTTCATTTCCTACATTGGCACTGTTTCACTCTCGTGCGTGAATATATATGTATTTTGTGTAATTTTGTTAAAGCCTGAAAAATTTCTGGCTATTATCGTTCATCTACCTCATAGATCTTGTCTTTTACTCATTTGCTATAAGTCCAAACCCTGGTAAAATGCAGACTTTGGCATGGATAAGTTACCTTATATTTACACCACATTGCTCATGCAGAAGGTGACTCATGTGACTAGGGGACTGCCATAGGCAGATATTATGAATATGCAAAATATGGGCACTGGAGCCAGCTCCTTAATGTTCTGGTGACTTGTGTGACTTATTTGTTACTGAGAAAAGATTGTTTTTATCAGGCAGTCTCTAGGGCTCTTGAAGTCTCCAGGGCACCAGCTTTGAAGGTACATTCATAATACATCTGTTTTGTAATTATGAATGAGTCTGAAGCCAACATATTCCACACAGAACTGCAAGCAGCTGCAGTGTGCTAGTATCTGGTGGAGTAAGTGTAGACCTGATTGGGATTTTAATTTTTGCTTGACTCCAGTGAAGACAGATGGGAGTTCTGTTGCTGACTTCAGCAGGGTCAGAATGATCTATCGCCAATCTCTTTCTGTCCCTTGTGATGGATCTGTGAGGAATTTGTGTGAGAATTGACTTCTGATCAATGCTTCCCTCCTTCCTGTAGTCAGCTTTAACGTACAATGTTATCTTGTATTCAAATGACTACTCCTTTGCGATTTCACTGAACCAGTCCATTAAATATTACTCAAAGAGGGAACTCAGCAAAACAGCACTTATTGATGTCTGTGACACAAGAGTGACTCTCTCTTTGAAAAAGAGAGTAATCAAAGGGAAGAACAAACTTACATAAAATCAAAGAGGTTGATCCTACTTCATAACTGGTCCCATATTTTTCCATCAGAGCAGCTGCTGCTGTCTGTGCAACATGCATCTAGAAAGTGAAAATATATGAACAGTGTTTTCTCCAGTACCAGTAAATTTGGCAGTTGTTCTGTCTGCCAATTTATTTCAGCTTCAAGTTTTATTAGTATTAGTTCAAGATGTTAAGGAAACTCATTACAAATTACTCAGTGTTCTTCCTTTTTATGTAAATTTCATTAAAATAAAAAGATGACAGCTGTTATGTGGAGAAGGTATTTGTTTTGTTCTAGTGTGAGAGAACTGCATTTTGGAGGGCTAGAATCAATGTTACATAGCATATGGATACTGCTTACATCAGTAATGATCTTTACACTTCTGTTGCTGTAGACTGTCTCACTGTCCTTAGTAACTAAACCATAGCTGGACTGAATGACTTTTTTAGTGTCTCTTAAAAAGCTGAGCCCAAGTTCCTCATGCTCTTCACTAGTGCAACAGCTTCAGTAATATTTGTGAATACACATTTTATTGAACTTAAAACACTCAGTAACTGAGGGAGAGAAGTAACCAAAAAGTAGGTGCCTGTTCTGCTCCCATTTTCTTCTTGAATGCATTTGGAGTGCCCGTTCTGGACACAACCATGTGCACATAATCTACTAGCATCCTAAAATACAAACACATTCTTACACACAGTGCTTGATTGCAAGCAGAATACTGATGCTTTTTACTTACCTTGCAAAGGAGTAATGCTGTCTGTAACAATTTTTGAGTTTAAGATGAAGGATTAGGATTCATTAGATTCATTCTGAGACAAAGAAACTTCGCAATACCACACGTACAACAGGTAGCCAAGAAAGATTAGAAGACCAGAACCCTCCACAAGGTAAATGAACATGCTAAGACCCTCAGATATTCCTCAAATGAAGTTTTCTTTAAAGAAAATGCAACGGGGCAAATAGAGTTTTGTGTGTACAACTACCTGTACTAGTTCTCTACTAGTATAGAAGGTGAATGATTTCCCCTACCAGTTCTTCATTGTTACTTGGAGGTTTGGTTGTGGAACCGTATGGAGTGAGGATATACTGTCCATAGGAGTGAATTGTTAAGTAGCACAAAATATCACTCTTCTTGCTTTCAATAAGCTGGACCACAGCTCTTGTCTCAGGCTCTGATTCTGGTCCAGACCCACAGAAGATTTCACTGCTGCAGTTATAAGAAACACCAACAGCTGGAGGAGAAGACAAGAAGTAGATCAGATTAGAGGCATATAAACTCCAGTTCCAAGGGAAGTTTACCTTGGAGTGGTAAAGTTTGTGTGGGCAGGGAGAATAGAGGGCCAGAGGAGTGTTAACTCTTTCTTTGCTTGATAGCAAATATGATTTGAAACTTGTGAAATAACTTGTACACTTCCAGACTGGACAGATACTGGTGGTTAGCTACCTAGCTGCTAACACTGGTAATGTTTTCACCTGCAGTGAATTAGAGGTACAAAAATGTAAGCAGTGATCTTCACCTTGCAAAAGGAGATGGCAGTCGAAAGTTGGTGATGGTATTTCTACGTATATCTTGATGCCAAAGCATTTCTATTGTATAGGACTTCATCTTATTTCAGAGACTAATCTGTTATTCTTGCTTTACATTTATGTAGTTGACCTAAAATACTTGAAACTTACTGCCCCAGGAGGAATTAAAGTTTCGGTTCAGATCTGTCCCATAGCAGGTACCATTCATATGCAGAGAACGGTTTTTCCTCCACAAACGAGCCTAATCAGAAATAAATTAAGTAATAACTCAGTGATCTGAAGAGAGTATTGATAGTATGCTGTTCAGATACCTTTGTTTTGGACCTCTTTGTTTTTGAGTAATTCTTACATTGTAGGGGACTCTATGTTCAAAGATAAAACGTAGTGATAAACCTTACTTTCTACAGCAGTGCTGACATCTTCCATAAACCTTCACACATGTTAAACCTCCTGAGGCTCTTCCAAAGACAAACATACATGCAGTTTGTGTAGTACTGAACTATTTCTACTGAGCATTGCACTTTTAAGAAAGATTTGAATATGTCTGTGTCCAAAAGAGATTATAGCAGAATTTACGTTCTTTTCAGATGCAAAAGATAAAAGCTTTTTTTGTCATCTAATCTTGCTGTTCTTTGCTTCTGTTACACTTGTACTCAGTGCTGCACCTGGTTCCTTGCAGAATTCCTTGCACTGTCTGTCTGAGCCTCCTGACTGAATTACTAATATATCCAAATACAGAGTGTGGCATGCTCCATTATTCCAAACCTTGCTGGGAAGCAACCTGGTGAAGGCAGGTCCATATGTCGGTAGGTTGAACCTTTTGGGACACAATAAGGTCCTGTGATTAAAAGGCATTTTATCCTGGGCATGTGTACCTTATCAGGCATGAAGAGAGTTGCTGAAGATTGGCATGGTTTTTCATGATTCTCATTATAAGAAAATGAAGATTATTTGGGGGCACACTTATATTTCAGAACTAGATTGCCTGATATTTGACCAACTCTCCTCCTGCCCCATGCTGTGAAGGTGCTTAGACTCATCTCCTAGGTGAGATATTCTGCAAAGCACAGCTGAGTCCTTCAGACACGCTTATTAGCTCTGTCTTCCAAACCTTGATGGTTAGCAGGGAAATGAGTCAATTCCCAGAAGCAGTGGATCCTATGGTTTTGACTTTCCATCTTCCCAAGGCCATCTGCTAGGCCTGACATCTGCTAGGAATTCTTAGTCTTATGATCTCAAATGAACACTATTCTTACCAGAAGAAACAAAAATACTGCAGTGAGAGGATTTGTGTGAGCCATGATCCTGTCACTGTTCTGTTTAAATATAATTGCTATGACTATCTAAAATTAAACACGTTGTACACATCTAAATTTCAACCCAGTTTTGGATTTTCACTACTTACTGTGTCCCAGGAATAGATATAGCCATCAATATTGAGGACTGGCAGAATGTAGAGGTCCAAATTCTGAAGAAACTTCCTTATTTTTGGGTCAGATTCATAATTTTGCAGAATCTAAAAGGAAAAAAAAGTATAAAGGATCAGACAATGTAGAGATAATAGCCGGAAAGAGCTAGCTCAGAGCTTACTTTCAAGAACCACTCACTCCCTGTTATCACCATGGTATCCAAGATCTACTGGATCTCTAGTTACATTGTGTACCTTTAGACAACAACTGGGTACACTATCACTCTGTTATGTGTTTTATATGGATACAGTCTTGCAGGAATGAAAGCTGTATGATACATTTGGCATTGTGTACAGGATACCTTTAGTGTATGTGGAGCATTGCTATACTGTATCTTAGGGTTGTTTTTAATTCCAGGAGGACTGTGACTTTGTGATACAGACAGTCTAGATCTGGGAACCACTGTAGAAAATGGAGAGTTTGTTGTCTAATTCGGTGATTTAGGAATCATTTCATATGATGGAAACAGTTCACTAATAGATGCTGTTCCATATCTCAAACTGTGGTTTGAACTTGGACCATTACAGGTTACTGTACAATTAGAAATGCTGAAAATCATATTTAAGCAGAAAAAGTCTAATGCTTGGGACCACTGTAGATGAGGAATTGAAATATCCATAGCAATCCATGGTGGTGTTTTATTATTTAAGTGGTAAATATAGGACTCACTTCTTTCACAAACCACTGGCAGAAGGCTGGTGAGATCCACTCCCTGGCATGAATCCCACAGTCCATCCAAATTATCTTTTTGTTTTTATCTGATGGTTGACTGATCTAAGAGAATGTAAAAATGGTCACTTGGAAAACTTGTATTACAATAATATAGCCTAGCCTAATACAGGAAGAAATGGATGTTCCTTGATATACTGTTCATTTATCTAAGGTAATAATTATTACCGACATCATTATGACAAGCCCTCCTTCCTAATAACCTTGTATGTTAAGCATCTCAGAGCAAGAGTCTTAAGGTCTGTTGAGTGGATGTTTCAATGAAAGACTCTTCATTTATATTAGTTATTCACAAGCCTGATTGATCTTACACTGAGATCCTTTCTTTAGAAGGGGAATTGCAAAAAGGCAAGGAATCTAATTTTACTCAGTAATAGGAGCATATTAGACAATAACTCATTATTAAGACACAGTTTTTGCTGGAGTTTCCAATAGCAGTATTGTGACATACTTTCAGACAAAAATTACATTCTATGAGAAGTAGTAAAAACAGCAAAAAACAAAACACAACTCTTGATCCTCACACATGGCTGTTTCCAAGTTAGTTTCAGCTTGATCTGTATTTCTAAATAGGATTACTGTTAAATTGACTGTTTCCACTACGAAATAGCAAGGGTTATGGCAATGGTATATGGATGTTGGGAAAGCGTACTCTACTGTAGAGGAGTAAAACCACCTCCTGTTATTTTGATGAGCTGGGATTTGGACTGTCGTAAGGATTATCTGAATCCTGTCTTCTCCATGTACTTTATTCTGTACTTCTCTTACATAAAACTACATTTTATTTTAGTAAAATTCCTCTCTTACCTGCAGGTAATACATAGTTCGGTTCTCAATTGTCTTCCCGAGGTAATGCTGAGTCACCAGCTCACTGTTGTTCTGAATGTGAGCCATCCATGTATAAATCTGAAATAATCATGGAGAACTCCTGAGGCAAAAGGGAGTTTACTTCTGTTACCCACTTCAATTTCCACATTTAAAGCATTTTCTTTTGCTTAGGCAAACAATTTCTTCCTTAGAGTTAAGCTGTGTCATCAACTTGTTTTATCATTTGACTCTTATGGAAGGACTTTCACTTGTCTGGGAGTAAAACGTGGCCTCCTCTCATTTGGATGTTCACTACAAAATGACACTGATCATGATGAATCTTACTCGACCATTACATCGTGTCTTTTTGTTGTCTTTGTTGAATATGGAGCCAGACCATCAGATCTCCAAAAGAGCATTGCACTGTTTTCTGTATTGATATTTATTTTCTTCATGAAAGTTCAGTGGGAGTCTTATGGTAGCTCAATATACCACAAGAAAATATTGAAGATTGACTCTGCATTCTTACTTTTATTGCATAGCTTGAAGAAAGACAAAGGAGAGTTCAGTGACGTCCTATCTTTACCTACATGATGTTATTCTCTTCTGAATCTTTCCTTCCTCACTGGGATGCCAGAGATAAATGGCCATTGCCCTTCACATTTGGCTCAGTGCCAAATATACTGGGGGTTAAGTGAATAAATACTGAACATTATGATAAGGCAGAAATGTAGGAAACCAATCAACTGAACCCTAGAATATTGCTGGCAAAATAATATGGCTGCTTCACACAGAGCATTAAGGTGTTGGCCAGGATGAAATTGAGGGATTGATCAAAATCAGTGGCTAATACACATTCAATTTATCCAGGCCAGGATTCTACTCAAAGTACCAAAGTTGGTGCTGACCCTTCAGAAAAGACCATGAAGCCAAAAAGCATTTCAGTGACTTCAGTAGAGCTTTCTGCAAGCAAAGAGTTTCTTTCCTTGTTATATGCAACATAGCAGCGAAGACAGCAAACAGACTTAGGTTCATCTGTACCTCTTCCATTGTATGATACTGGGTATAGTTGTAATCTTCTGGGATCTGTCTGTAGCTGCTTGTCTCTCTTGGTGTGCTCTGGTCCACAAGTTCCTGCACATCATGTATTAGGATTCTGAGGGGAGGGGGGAAAAGGAAATAAAAAAACAATTGCTGCAGAACTATCATGCCATATGCACTGCATTACATAAATAAATAAAAAGATCTAGACCTTTATGTTGTGGGCTGCTGGCAAAATCATCAACAGCAAAATGGTTACTTTCAAGAAAGAGAAAGTTTGAAGTACGGAAGTCTTGTGGCAGACTTTCTTAAAAAAAATAAAAATTGAAGGTCTTCCTCTCCTTTACCAATTCTGTTCATGGGCCGATCTTCAAAATACCACTATTCAGGAGAGTGAAATTCAGTGTTTCCTTGTATTATAATACATACATTTTCACTTCGCATAACTTTTTTATTTTTGGAAAGCATACATTTTCTTTAAGAAACTCTACCTTTTAGCTACCAATTAATTCAGAAATGGGTGCAGCACAGGACTAACTCCCTGATCTAAGGAGTCAAAGCCTTTTCCTTCTCTTTAGAGGACTTTGGATCAGACACTGTGCTTTCTCACTGAGAACAGCTCCTGGTAATACAGCCACAGATTGTGTTTAATGTGAATGCTTCTGATAAGACAATTGCAAGGGTAGCTTAAATGTGATTTCAGGCACTGTAAGTGCAAATAGGTTATTCTGCTGACACAACTATCAGCCAGCATTTCTGTAAATTGTAAATATAACTTTTAAGTATGGCTACAGCTTACTTTCTCTCTGGGCCTTGATCTTTGTTCACATCTGAACTTCAGACTAAAATGTAGCAGTGCAAATACCTGTGGACTGAAACTACATGCAAAATGCCTTGTCAAAGCTCTGGCAAACAGAAATCTCAGTGTCTGACACAGTTAGAATATTGATGTACTGATTACAATTTGTCATGTATGGCTCTATCATTATTCATCTGACTGTCATGTTACCTTCCTTGCATGTCAGCTACCTTCTGAAAGATGTTTCCTGCTTTGACTCTGCTACAGGAACTTTAACTATAGCGTTGCCTTATTCTGTATTTCAACCCCTATTCTGTATTTCAACCCCCATACAATACAAAGATAAAATTTCTGCTTGATCTTTTGATTACTCATTTTCTTTAGTGCTCTACACAAGGTGGATATGGTTCTGGCTTCACTCCCCACCCCCAATACAAACGAAGAAAAAAAAAATTAAGATGCTACCTGTGATTTAGTATTAAAATTTCTAATAGATTAAACTGAAACCATTAGAAAATTAAGAACCTTCTTATAAGTAAGAAGTTTAATATCTTGTAGAATGTCATCTAGGTCCTGAATGCTTAAATCTGATACTAGATCATTCATACTGGCTGCCACCTCCGATCTCTCCTTGCCTGGTTGCCAGGGCTTCATACTCACTAAAAATAATTTGTCAGTCAGGATATCAAGATCATCTCTAACCTTAAATTACACTGGAGTAACTAGCTTACCTTTTTCTGGCAAATGAAAGTATGTGTCCCTAGGGTGTTTGTCATCAATCCTGAATGACTACAGGATTGTTTGTGAAATATCTCTAGCTACTTTTTACTTGAAAAAGTCAGTTCCAAATGGGATTGTGAAGAATAGATCTTATTTATTCCCTTTTAGCTTTTCAAACACTCTTTGTTCTGAATTAGGTTTTCTGTTGAAAGCCAAAGAGTGACAGTTAGCAGATGCGTTGTTAAGCAGGTGTGATGAAGCATCTGGGGGCCATTTGCAGAAGTGACTGATCTCACTTCTGTGTACAATGGGGACCTGACAATGGGACCTTTGGTCTAGGCTAGGATTTCTCTATTGCACTAGGTGGTGCTAGGAAACTTGCACCCACCTGGACAGAAGGCAGAGGAGGAACAGCTAGGAAGACTGCGGCTTTGATTAAATCGAAAATACTTTGCTTTGAAATTGCTCTTCCCTAAAACAGTAGAGCAAGAAAAGGCAGGGAATGGAAATGGAGAACTACAGTGGCTCTGCCTCTTTGCTGTAAACCTATGAGCTCTTCAAAACTGGATGGACCCTGTGTCCCAGTGTCCATCCTTTCCAAGAAGAAAGCATACTTCTGTCAGTAGTGGTTGTACCAAGCTATGACTTTAGACAAAAGAACTGAATTGTTTATCTGAGAACCACTCTCTGCCACTGGGGAGGCAACAGCAGGGAACAAGACAGATCGGGCTGTCTCAGCTACACATTCCAGGTCCAGGCTAGTTGGAAAGAATAATCAGGAAGAAGAGGAATGTGGTTTAAAAGCTGTGCATTGGGCAGGTCAAGATGAGTTGGAGACACCTGAACAAAGGCTGGGTATTATCATCACTTGCTGGTTGTTCTTCTGGGATGGCAATGAAGATTGCTAGAGTTGGCCTTTCCTATCAAGGAAGGAGAGAGCATACTTATAAGAGATCATATGCTGGTCTAAGCTGGCTTTCACTTCCTGCACCAGAGGAGCTGGGACCCTTATGTGCAGATCTTCTCCAGCCTTCATGTCTTCAGGCAGCAGAGGCTTCCACAAATCCAGCTGGGCATAGGAGAAAAAAAGAAATGAACAATTCAAGCTTGTTTTCAGAATGAGAAAATAGGATAGAGTAGTTGCATATTAAGAAAAAAAAGTTTTTCTTCTAGTGTTCTTCTTTGTGACTTTTCTTGAGCCATCTCTGTGCAGAGCATGCTGCACAGAGTTTGTGTTTTCATTGCCTCGGACACTGCTGGTAAGGAACAATGCCTTCAGAGAGCCACACAAGAAAACTAGCTTCTCCCCATAAATTCCTTCATCAAATGAAAGGTTAATTCAGCCCTACTTTAAGAAATTATATTAGATAAGGATTTTTGAAGTTTTTCACTTTCATTCCTGTCCAGTCTTACATGCAAAACTGTTCTGCAAGTCAAGACCTTCGAGTGTCTTTTAGGCACACATTTATTCATACTCACCAGTAAAGTGCTACAAAGATGCTGGAGATGATGGACTTGCTGAAGTGTTTCTGGCACAATATGTAAAACCTGATCCCTGGAATTAAAATCAGAGACAAGATCAGTTTCTGTATCTATTGAAGTATCAGTGAATCCCATAAATCAAAGGAAAATACTTTATTATGTGGAAAGAAGATAAAGCATGTAACTGAGTGGTGTTCTAACAAAAGTATATATGAATGATGAGTTCCTGGAATGTTTTAGCTGCAAATAGGACTGTGTGAAGTGAGTTTTCTATTGCTGGGGAGTTAGGTTAATTCTGTTACCTTGTCGATGACATTCCTCTGTTCATCATATCAGCTTTACTGAAGCCAATTGCTTATGTAAGCCTGGTGCATGTTTTACCTTTGCAGGCCCATGCAAGCAAGATCACTGATAAAAATCTTTTTAACCCCTATTAAGGATTTTTTTCAGTTATTCCAAATAGGCTTTATGCTTTGCTGATCTACTTCAGCATGCAAAAAAGTTTAATAGCCATGATACAAAAATGTTGCCAATTGACTGAGACATTCACAATTTACTTGCCATGAGAACATCCAATTTATTTCACAAATAGACAATAGAGTGGTCTTCAGAGTTAACGTATTTTTACTTACATAGCAGAAAATAAACAAAAAAATGTAGTATAAGATTAGTCATGTTATTTTTCCAGAAAAGACGTACAAACCCAGTATTTGGGAATATATTTTATGTTTCACCAAACTTCATTTACTGAGGGCTTAAAAAGAAACTAAGGTGTTTGGAAATACAGAAAACAAATTTGTATGCCCTTAAGAAAAATTGGGAAATAATTACAAATACTTCTTTTCCCCCCACTGTTCATTCAGATCAGCTTTCCAAGCCAGATACCAAATATGGTATTTCTAATGAGGAGTAGAATTTGTTGGCTACATTACTCAGAGGTGAAGCGGCAGTTATCCACTACTGATGTAATTGAAAGGGGAGAAGGGGAAACCTGACAAATGTTCTTATTTACTAGTAACCAGTAACGACCACTGCTTCATGATGTCTTCAGTGACTTCATTGGTCTCTGTAGTCTTTACAAGTCAAGCACAAAAAAAACGTTTTACATTTTTAAGCTTGTGACTAACTTTTGTTGCAGAAGCCTTGCCTGCTCGAACATTATCATCAATATAATATGCTTTCATCATTTGAATTGCAACTGCTATTGCTTGTGTTTCCATATGCAAACGTACAATTATCAGCTTAATAGACATGCAAATAGAATTTACAATTCATTCACATTATCCACTGAAGAGTGGGAGAGGAGGGATTTTTCTTCTCTCTCTCCAAAATATCTCCTTTGGTCACAGAACTTGATAGTTAGACTGGGCTGTTTACTACTGGTTCAGGAAATACTTTTAGCATATAGTACCTTCATCTATGGGGCAAAATGACTACTCCTGCATTGTTAATAATACAACAACCATGACATCTTTGTAATAGAACCTTGTAGATGGGGGATAAAGATCTTTGCTAGGAGAATAAACATCTCAGCTGCAGTTCAGAGCTCATTCTCCCTAAATGCCTGGACTTGCTTTGCTTTTTGTCTGTCAGGAAGGGAAACAATATCCTGTAATATTTTTCTATCCTCATTGACATTATGTCTTAATTACACCAAGTGAAAGAAATGCCAGACCATCAGATTGCTGCCAGATGGCTAGCTCTTATTTACTGATAAACTTTTTACAATAGCCAGTGTGGAGACAGATCATTTTTAATAGTACACTAAGATTAGAAAGCACACACTCATTTATGTTTATGGACTGGAGTTCTCACTGCAGAAATGCAAACTCATCCCATTTGACATCCTATTTGACCATGCAAGAACAACAGTTTTTTAAATGCTACAGTTAAGCTTTCTTACCAAACTAAAGGGTCATTCTTAGTACAAGCTACGTTTCCTTGGATGTTTGTAGATCAGATGCTTTGGATATTTAAGTTGTTGCACAGAACAAATGACAATGAAAATGTTAGCCCTACTGGACTCTACCAGTTTCTTCATCTTTGTGCAGGTACTGCTAACCCAAAGTCACACTGACCATTCTGTTCAAGTTTTAAAATCCTGTGCAAGTATGCAAAAGGTCCAGACCTGGACAGCAATTAAAAATGAAGATGAACACTACATTATCTAGGGTCCATTGATTTCTACCCAGTGAAATCAATGACCTCTGAGTAATTAAAGTAATTAATTAATTAAATTAATCTAGAAGTGTTCAGCACAGGGCCGCTTCCTTTGTTGACTTTAGAAAATTCCATTTATGAAGTTATAGGTGGATAGGTGGCCTCCATACTTTCTTTGTGCCCCTCCTGCAGCCCACAAGTGCTATAAAGGCAGAGGGTTACCTATCATTCTGTGTAAAATGGAGGCTGTATAGAGCACAATTATTTAGATCAGCAATGAGTGATATCAAGTTATACTTCTGTTGAGGAAGCAGAGTTGAGAATGGAGGTGATAGCATGCTTTTCCAGCATATTTCACATTGTGTGTTTGGCAACCTGCTCTAAGGAGCCTGCTTTGGCAAGGGGGTAGTACTAGGTGATCTCTAGTGGTCCCTTCCAACCCCTATGATTCTGTGATCAGGAGAAAGTGATAATCTCATTTTGTGAACACCTGTGGATAAGCACTGCCTGGACCATTTCACTGGCTTTTTTTGTTGTTGTTATGGATTTCCAACGAGATTACAGCATCTGAGCTGCTTTGGAGGCACCTTCTTTTCTCATGACGGCAGTTCTCATGACGGCAGACTTCTTTTTATTAGTAGATATAATTTTGCTCAATCATTTTTTACTCAGACAAGATATTTTATTCCTACAGCATCTGATTTCAAATGTTTCTTTCAAACTTTTTTAAAGAGAATTAGACAAATGATTTTCAACAAATGGAAGTAGAGAAGTGTGTTGCAGGGACATTCTGTGTCTCCTGCAGTTGTTCTTGTTGGCTTGTGTTGACATACTCTTCCTTACTTTCTCCTCTTTTCATTTTCTTTCCAGAGCTTACAGACTTAAAGATTAATAACTCTCTTCCCACATTTTCATTTCAGAATTACTATTGTCATTTTTGCACAGTTCTTGAGAATAATAGTACATGCACAATTATTCATGCCCCCCTTCACACTCACCCATCATATTGCAGTTTCAAGCTGAGTTTTCCAGGAATTAGAATCCCCAGAGAAAAAAACATCCCAAGAAAAAGCAACATCTTTGTTCAGAGAATGCAGGATAGTTGATCAATCTGAAGTGAACTCTCAGTTTGTACAATTATCATATATAACCAGACTTGCCCTTATTTAATGATTAACTTCGCTTTGAAAAGTTGTTGTACTTTGTAATAATTCTGCAAGCTCTGTGTTCCACACCCCAAACTACAAACATATTTAATCAGCAACTTTATCAGTGAAGCATTTCCTTCTCTGCAGGGATGCTCTCAACAAGTTCTTCTGTCTGCGTGCATATCTGGAATTGCCCTGACCTGAGTGCAACACCTTGCACTTGGCCTTGTTGATCATTAGATTCACATGGGCACACTTTTCAAGACTGTCCAGGTCCATCCTCTGGATGGTGTCCTTTCCCCCCATTGTGTCAATTGTGTCACTCAGCTTGGTGTTATCAGCAAATTTGTTAGGGGTACACTTGATTCCACTGTCTACATTTTTGATAAAGATATTGAGGAGCAGGACAGACCCCTGGGGAATGCCACTCATGACAGGCCTCCACCAGTACATAGAGCCTTGACCATAACTCTCTGGCTGTGAACATCCAACCAATTCTTTAT
This sequence comes from Odontophorus gujanensis, assembly GCA_013399175.1. NCBI lineage: Eukaryota > Metazoa > Chordata > Aves > Galliformes > Odontophoridae > Odontophorus > Odontophorus gujanensis. The sequence goes on from VXAB01012447.1 coordinate 1,270,016, forward strand.
CCACCTATTAGTCCAGCCTTCAAATCCATATCGTTCATTTTAGATATCAGGATGTGATGTGAGACCATGTCAAAGACCTTGCACTAGTCCAGGTAGGTGATATGAGTTGCCTTTCCTTGGTCCACTGATGCTGTTACTTCATCATAGAAGGTTACCAGATTGGTCAGACACCATCTGCCTTTGGCAAAGCTGAACTCTGAGATTACTTTCTTGTACTGTACGTGCCTTAATATCTTTTCCAGACGGGTCTGCTCCATGATCTTTCCAGGAACAGATTGTGAGGCTCACTGGCCCATAGTTCTCCAGGTCTATCTCTCTCCCCATCTTAAAAATGTTCCCCTTTTTTCTAGTCACTAGAGAGTTCACAACTTTTCAAATATGGTGGAGAGTTGCTTGGTGACCACATAAGAACCTAGAGAGGATTATAAAAATTACAGGGAACGCTGGTAAAATAAGTTCCATCCTTGCTATCTTTCTTCCTGTGTTTGTCTCTCTGTGGAATACTTTCTTGTCCTTTTAACTGCAATTCTGTCATTTGAATAGGCATAAAGAGGATATGAAAGAAACAATCAACAATCCTTTAGAAAGGAAATATAAGGATGCCAATGTTATGTAAACTATATTCTGTTGGGCAAGATCATTTTCACCACAGACTACCAACTGTACACTGACAAGAAGTATTTTGATGTACTCAAATTGTTGGGTTGCTTGCATCTCAGATACTTCATTTCTTGTTCAGTTAATATGTCAAGTGTAAGTCATGGAATTTCTTCCTTAATAGAATACAGTTAGAATTGTGCTATATATCTATAGGAAGAAATATTCTTACTCGGCTTCTCTCTTGAATTAAAGCCTTTCCATTATCATTTAATGCAGCAGACTGCATGGATTTGGAGTAAAGATAGTCCAGTAAGTCAGTTTATTCACATGTATGTGCAGTAAACTTTAATTGTTATGGTAACCTTCTCAGCAAACTGAAGTCCTCTTACTTACAGCCAAGGCTGTCATCAAGGAAACAGGCTGCAGAACCAATTGGTTTAACTCAAAAGCACATTCTCACAAAACTGAGCTGCAAGCAGGAGAAGAATATGATCTTCATAAATCATACCAGATCTTTCACATATTTTTGTCCCATACCATAACTGGCTGGATCCTGAAAATAATTGTTTCCTCCCATGCAGATATCCAACCCACAAGAGGAACTGGAAGAAATCTATCTAAAAAGATTGGAGCCAACTTCATTTGTGAAGGAATAAGAAAAACAAACTCATGTAGGAAAACCACGTTCAGTTCTGGTGGTAAGGGCCTTTGCTCAGTTAACTTTTCTTTGTGCTTTCTTTGTCTTCAACATTGCTAAACAAGGTAGGCTAGTATTTTGAAGTATTTTTCTGTAGTGTTGCTTGTTCCCTTTGCCAGAACTGGCTTTGAATGGAGTTTAAACCTTTAACAGGGACACAGAATCTTGAAACAAGAAAAATGGAGACATGATGAAGCCGTTTTTTTTCCTCTTAAAAAAATGGCACAAATCATGACATACTGAAATTCAGCTTTACCCCAAAGCTTGCATCTTCTCTCTTAAAGCAGAAACTCTTTGTTCTGTGGTGAAAACATTACTCCTCTGACGCCAAATAGTTATTAGGATAGATAGGGTCATTTTGCTTATTGGGTACAGGACTTAAAATGAATGACAGTTGCTTGCTAGGTCTTTGATTCAAATTCCTTTGAAGTCTAGTTGAATTTAATGGGCCTTAGATGAAAGTTTGGTATAACCAGGGACATTTCTGACTGGTTTCTAAAAAAAAGACTTGTTTGGAGACTTTGGCACAAGATTTATTCTTAGATGAGGATACTTAAGTTTGTACTTAATGTTCAGCTTGCAAGAAGCACAGCTTAATTCAGAATAAAAACCATTAGAGATGTTATTCTGCCTCTAATATAAAAGTATGTTGGGACAAACAGCATCAACAAGCCTATTGCTCTCTTGGGCATAAATATGCCCCTCTCTGTAATAAAGCTTGTTCTTTGGTCAGGTTCTTACTGGCAGCGGTTTATCTTTCTAGCAAATGTTGAAAGCAGATTAATCCATTTATTCCCTTCTGGAAAATCATGTATGAATAAGCATGGGATGCTCTGAGATGAGGAAATGTCATATGTACATGGCTATGTGAATCATGTAGTGTCCTTTCTTCCAAACAAATTTGCTTTGCAGATCTTGCCTTTGTTCTTCCTAAAGCACTTTTTCACCATCAGTTTAGCCTCTGAACTGCCCCCTCAACAAGAAAATATTATTTCCACTGCTTAAAAGATTAAGAAAGAAAGAGAAAAAACTGAGTCCCCAGGGTGACATAGGAACATTGCTGCAGAACCAGGAATAGAACTCTGATCTCCTGATTCCCTATCTGGTGTTTCCTTAAATATATGACCATCTGCTCTCCTATTGGAAGTATAGATACTATATGCTGATTCCAACAAGCTGGCTACTAAGCCTGTTAGTTCATCCTCTTTTTATCCCATACTGATATCATCGCAAGCTAAGCTTTTGGCCTGGTGTCAAAGTGATTTCCAGTGTCTGACTGATTCGACCTGCTTATTGTTGTTTTAACCTTGCACCATGCATATGCTCAGCTATTTGTGACTTATCCCCATACTGTCTGTTTATTGACAGCCATGAGCTAGAACTGTACTGTTTAAACGTTCCATACTGAAGCTTACCACGTTTTGAACAACTATCATGTATAGTGGTGAGTTTGAACCTGGTAACTGCTTGCTTCCAAATTTTCTCCTGAGCTTTATGTAACTTTCAAGGACAGCAATCTTCTTAATAAGAAAAGCCATCTTACACACTTGTATCTCTCTGCAAACATCAGTTCACCACATCAAGCTTTTCCAGTTCCACAGCTGGCTTCCACGCTGACTCCATCTGGACTTAAACCAAACTAGAACTAGATGGACTTCAACACTGTCATTTTTTTCTTTTTTAACTGTCAGCTCAATTCTGACAGAAAAATATCTTCCAGTAAGGCTCCTGTCGTTGATCTGGAACGCTCGTTGTACGTCTTCAAGTCAAAATCATCACTAAGCAGGATCAGTACAGTAGCATGCTGACTAACGTTCCTTAAATCCTGGTTTTCTGCTCCAATGAATAAAGGGGTTGGATAATTTAGCTACTTTACTAAAATATCCTCTGTTTATCACTGTCACTTTACTTTGAGAAAGCACACAACAAATGGATAGTTCTGTTTCCCATTGACTTGTCATAGGAGACTGTATAGTTATTGCCTTTTTCTGAGAGTACTAAAAGATTTCTCCGTCTTTCTGAGCAACATTCCAAATATTCCAATGCAGTACGTTGTTCGTTCTACAATCCAAATCAGTACACTAAGTCTTCAGCCTTCTTGCATCATTAGAGAAAGGTTTTTTTGGAAGCTTTTTGGAGTTTATTGTGATTTGACAGTGCCAGCAATTCTCAGACCATAATATTAGCGTGGTTGAGAATATACTGGGGAGTCTTACTCTCTCTATTTCTCTGAGATGGCACAGAAAACACGCTGTTAACCTTGTGTTTGGTATTTAAAGCAATTTTAGAAAAGATTCCAGCCAATATACAATAGATTAGAATGTCATTGCTAGTAAACCTTAAAATTAGTTCCACTAAGCCAACCGTGTCTGTCAGATCATCAGCTGACGTAAGACACTTAAGATTTAGCTCAATGAAACTATTTTGACAATTGGTTTATGATCTCATATTTGTAAACATTTGTCTTGAGACTACTTCAAGATTTTTCAGTAGTTCTTACTGCGCATATACACAAATTTTGAGCTGAAACTTGAAATTTGAGTGTACTGTTTAAAAAATAACACCTATCTTTTCTCCAGAAGTCCTATGATACAGCCTGTAGACAGCTTTGTTGTCTCACAAGAGTGTCAAGTACCCATTCAGTAAGCAGTTCCTTATGGAAGCAAGCTGAAGCAAACTGGCAAGATCTGTATTGCTTTAATGAGGCTGGCAGAGCAGCTTCCTTAGATACCATTTTTTCCTTAAGCAGGAAAGGAGGATATTATTAGTAAATTGCCTTTCCTTAGTAACAGTTAGGCTGGGTGTTTTTTTGCCTTCATCTTTTAGACAGCAAAATGTTACTGCTAAGGAACCTTTAACTGATCCTTCAAAACAGGATCTGAATTTTGGACAGTGTTTACAAGAAAGAGGCAACAAACACTGTTGTTTCAGTTTTTGGTGTTGTGTGTGATCCACCCTACTAGGACTTGTGCACAAAATCCTGCAGTCCTTATGTAAACACCATTTGGAAACTTGTCTGAGTAAGGACTGTGCAATGTAACTTGAAAAAAAAATAATAATACTTGTAGTGTATTTCAGGTGCAGTGGTAAATTATTGAATTCCAAGTCCATGCTTACAAGCTGGCTGCCAAATACTGCCCTTTTAGTTTGAAAAAAAGAAAGATTCAGTTTACTGACGGTTTTTTGTGTGTCTGAATTTGCTGTTATAAAGATCAGCTAGATTTTCATGCTCATCTCCAGTCCTGAAAACTTTTACTTGTAAGAATAACTCCTGGTGCTGTGATTAGATCTTATGATCTCAAAGGTATTGCTTTAGGGCAAAATGGTTTTCAGAAGTGTTTGGTCCCTTAATGAGTTTGAGTGAGTAAGAATTAGGTAAGAATACGTGATGTTTGTGAAGATGCAAAACTTCTTTGTTGTCAAAACAAAGTGTAGTTTGTTATGATGAGACCTTTTTAAAGATGTCATATATTATATGCTTATCTTACTCATATTTTTAAACACTGTAATTACTTTTGTAAGGAAATAAACCAATATTTCTTTATTACTCCTAGCAGAACTGCAGAAGACAGCACATAAGCCTCTATTACTGCTTAATGGTTAAAAAATGAGCTTACTGCACTGCGTTTTAGAATTACCAACATCGTTTTTAATGAGTTCTATTACAAGCCCTAAAATACTGTATGAGCTATTTAAGCATGCCATGAATTATTAAGTGCAAATAGCCTTGCATACAGTTTCTTAGACCCAAACAATATATACAATATTTACTTTAAGTTAGACAGTTAGCTTTTGCAGCTATGAAATGTTTTCATATTAACCTTTGGCCTCAGTTCCAGTAACAGTGATACCCAATACTGTGTTTTCTATTTATTACCAGCATCACCAAGCATAACGGTATTGCTAGTGTGCACACAGTTATATATGCTTCTATGCAAGGTGAAGAGTACTACAGAGTCTTCAAACTTCATCAGAATTTGGTAGAAAGGATTATGTCTCTGAAGTGTCTCAGTAGTGATGAATGAAACCAGCAGTACCTGGCAAAAGATCCTGATGTAGAACTTGTCCAAGCTAGATAAGTCTAGTTAGCTTATATTTGGTAGAATTCTCAGTGTATTTTTGCAAAAGAGCTCTGAAGAATTTATAAACCAGATTTGGAGTGTGTTGTGTCTATGAGTATGATGTGCAGTAGAAACTCGCATTTTTGGTGTTCGACTTTGTAATAAATGGATGCTGCTGGTACTGTCTGAAGAAGACTGATTTGTGTATCTTTGAAGCTCTTGTTGTGAGAGGGCTTTGCAGTAAGGCTACTGACTTGGCTGATTTGCATTGAATAGTTCTAGCCATGAGTGTTGGGTCTCTTTAGTGAAGAGAGCTGGTGGGTTTTTTTTGTTTGTTTGTTGTGATTGCCAAAATCTTCTCTACATTCATAGCTGAGCTGTCACTACTATTTGCAAAAGAGACATTTAAAAACATCAACCAGCTCTGCTTGGGAGAGCAGTCAAATCCAAACACATCAACATCAGGACATTCCCATTATGCAGGTGGGGAACGCAGACCCTGGGCTGGGCTGTGATTGTATCTCCAATGTCAGAGTATTCCTTTGTGTTAATGCACACAGGTGCAAATGCCTGAATGCTGGGTGTGCCAGGAGAACCAGATAAGTGACCTGCCCATGAGTGGACAGTAAATGGGGGCAAGCAGGGAGCTGAACAGAGGTTGCCCATATTTGTCTATACATTGGGGTCAGGTGATTTTATGCTCTGTTCAGACAGTGATTTAGATACCTTTTATTGTTTTTCTGTTCTTTTCTCTCTCTTCAAATGCTGAGTTTTCAGGTTTAAGCAAATGAATATCAAACCCAGGAGCAGCATTGGAAAGTATGGAATGTTTTGTTCTGCATGAGCAGAAATCTAGCCAATCTTCATCCAGCTCAGTACTTCCTTTTAGGGGAAATACTGACTGCTGAGAATGAAGTCTTCTTGCTGACATCAGAGGAGCATTCATCATTTTGTTGTTTTTTCAACCTGGACATATACAGATCAAACCTCCAAATACACATATATTTGCGTATTTTTTTCAACTTAACTTTTCAGATCACTGTAATCTTTGAAACATTTATACAAAAGTGACCCAGACTGGAGATTGCTTTACCAGATGGTATGTCCCTTGAACAAATCACTCATATGCAAAATGGAGCATGTTCTGAGACAACAGAGACAGACGCATTAGCAATCTTTACCTCCTTCTTACCACATACACCGCAGTGTATGAGGGGCTTTGGTTGCTTTTCTACTTTCCAGAGAATTTCCTTTGTGAGGGAATAGTCTGTTGTACCACTAAAGCTGATGCCGAACTACCAAGCCAGCACAAAGGGTGATCAAGAAACCAAGTATTGGTTATTTCATGTGTGTATTAAGAAAAGGTTGAATAGTCATTTAAGTCATGACTGACATGGTTACAAATGTGAGCTTTGTGCTTAGTCACTTGTCCCTTCCTAACTGTTCTGTGCAGTGAAGTCTGAACATACAGATATGTAATCTACAACAAGCTATATCAGTACAAATCAAGACTTCAGTGACAATTATCACCATTTACATTGGGCTTTATACAGTGAGTTACAGTCACCAGCTGTTTTCTGTTGCAGAAGAAGAAAACTGTGCTAGCATAACAGTTCAAGTTTTTCTTTTGAAGATGCAGAGCCAGAATCTCAGCTGACATACATTGCTGTGGTGCATTAAATTTAACTTAAGCCAGATGATGTGCCACTCCCTTTTACCCCCATGCACTACCCCACCTTTAAAAGCGTGGTTGAGTGCAAATGACATACATAGAGAAATCTGTACCATGAAAATCAAAAAGGCAAACAGAAAATTTAGCAAGAACCCTTTGTGAATTGAACTGATAAGAGTAAGCCATGGAACATATTCAGAAATGACAAAAGAGTTTTTAGTAAATTGCCTCTGGCTGGAGGCATAGATAGAATCCTATACCTATAGCAGTGAAAACTGAAAAGAAATTCTCCTGTTATCAAAATTTGCATCTTGCTACATTAAAGCAAGAGCATATCTGGGTTTTGATGGGTACCATGGCAACAGTGTTACTGGAGTATAGCATGAGAACAATTTCAGAGGGGAAACGGGGTGAGATGGGAAGCTCACTGAATGTCTGTGGACACAAAGACTTTTGCTGCAGTCTCAAAGACAGCTTATCCTCCTTATTGTTCCTGGACTGTTATTTACAGTCACCACCACACTCATATTTTCACCCTAAGGTATCAAGCGTTATAGGAAATGTGGTTACGTCAGGCTGGCAGCCAGTCACCAGTGAGGTCCTACACAGCTCCATTTTATTGCAAGTTCTCTTTAAAGTTATTATCAATGATTTGGATATGGGACTTGAAGGTATATCAAGTCTGCAGATGATACTAAGTTGTGAGGAGCTGCCAGCTACCTCGTGGGTAGAGAGATCTTGGTAAACCAGGGGGCTGGGCGGTCACCAACCACATGAAGTTTAGCAAGACGAAGTGCGGGATTGTACACAGAGGAGCAGGAGCTGATCTCTGCTCTCTGGTGACAGTGACAGGACCTGAGGAAACAGCATGGAACTGTGTCAGGGGAGGATTAGGTGGGGGTTAGGAAAAGGTTTTTTTACTGGAGAGTAGAGGGCTTGCAATAGGCAGTGGGGGGCATGGCCCCCAGCTGCTGGAGTTCAAGGACAATTTGGGCAGTGCTCTCATACATTGAGCTGGGGCTTTTGGTAGTCTATGGATCCAGGAGTTGGACTCACTGATCCTTGTGGGTCCCTTTTAGCTCAGGAGATTCTGTAATTATTCAGAAGTAATGAAATAAAGAATAAAAACTGCTTATACTAGAAGGACAGATCTTAAAAGTAGCCATCTGCCATATTTGCATCACATAGAAGAACAGTGTAGAACTACTAAAATATCTGTGGTTACTAGTGAAGTACTGGAATGAGATTTTTAGTAAAATCAATTCTTAAATGTATGCCTGCAGGGAACAACAGATAACCATTGTATTCTGTTTCTGATTTTTACTGACTCTACTTTTGTTCTGAGAAAGCTAACTACAGTACATTTGACCTAGGAGTAAATATTCTACATTTTTGAGTTCTGCAGTACACCTGCAATTCTTCTTGAATTCATATGTTCTAGTGCCAGCAAGAAGGAAGTGAAACTGATACCTCACTCACACCAGGTTATGTGCTCTGACATTTGTGTGGAAAAGGAATAATTCAGCATTTATAGATGGCAGTAGGCAGTATAAAAGAATTCCTGTTGCAGTGATCACCAACCATATGCACACAAAACAAGCAGGAAGGCCTTAGTATCAGCTCTGAATATTACAATTTTCTTTTTAGAAATTAAGAGCCATGTCTTTTATCTTCTGCTTATAGAGCATTATTCAACTTCTTGCACACACAGGAACAGTTGCAATATCTAAGAAACAGACTTCCATTCCTGAATTCCAAGATTAAATTTATTTTGCTTCTGATTTCTTTAACAAAAATTGAATTCTTGCAGTGTACTGCCAGTCCCTCTTTCCTAGTCACTTTTGAACCAATCTGAGAGTAAGGTAGATGTTTTAAAGACAGTTCTGGGATGTTTCTCAAGAACAAGTGGTTGAGTTTTCATACTGCCTTAGAAGACTGGAGGAAGGGATCAAATGTGTTTTCAGACAAAAGCAAATCCAAGCAGGAGATAAATGCAGGTCATCAAGGTCTGCAAATTCAGCTGCTTGTATTTTTTTCCAGACCCTCACTGTTTTCATTCTGCATAACTTGACAAACTCGGTTTCATTTTTGCTCAGATGGTACTTGTTTATTTTCTGTTCACACCAGAGCTTTCTTGACCCTTGTAGCACACATCTGCTCATCACTTTAGAAAATGGTTAATATCATCCTTGGGCCAGAGAAGTTTGCTGTCTAATGTATTTGTAAACTCTTCGCACAATGTTTTTTTATTAATTGTATGATGCATGCCAGTGACTGGAGCTTGTTACCCTTTTTTTATGCAAATGCTTTTCAAATGACCTGGAGAACTGAAGGAGTGAATAGTAAATGCTTACTCTAAGGGAAAAAACAAACAGAAAAGCCTGCTTTATCATTGCATTTTAGTATTTTGTAACAAGGTAAGATTTGTGAATCAAAAAATGTCTAATAGAACATCTCAAAAAAATAATGGGAGTCATAACAGGCAGTATCTTTTCCTTTGAGATTAGCAGTATAGATACTCAAGTTTGGTATTTCATAGCTCAGACAGAAGGAAATATATGTGTGGATCTGGTCTACTTTTCAGACTGCCTTGCAGATCAGGAATAAAACATGCTGCTTTTATATATGAGTCTGTTTAAATGGTTACTCCATGCAGCTGACTCTACTATCTTTAACTCATAGCTACATAATTACTTTAAGTCCTGTAATTGCTTTATCTCCTTTAAATAGCCTTCAATTCACTGAGGATCCTCCCATCCATGAGCAATTTAGTTTACCTGCTAAATAATCTACTTTCATTTCACATGGGGTTGAGAACTTGCTACAGATTGAATATACCCCTGAAATATCTTTAGTGAATTAAACACCACAGCAAGTATCTGGGTTCCATCTGTTAATAAGATACACTTACATGCTGTATAAAGTAAAGCCATATTCAAGCTTCCACATTCAGAAGAAATTTTCCAGCTACTGTACTTAGAAAATGTTCCAAGTGTGAATAAAGGTTAGAAACACATGCCTCCTTAAGTCTGCAGGCAGACTGTGAAAGTGGTAACTAAAAAAACGGGGGGCAGGTCATATCCCATTAGCTTCACTGGTGGGTTGGCTAAATACATCTGTTTAAGCTAAAAAGAAGGGATTTTGCTCCTTTCACACATGAATCTGAGTAGTAACAAAATCTAAAGCAAAGTTATTGTTAATATTTTCCCGCTGACTTTAGTAAACATGATTCAGGGGTGAGAGGTGAAGCTTTAAAATATATTCTGTTGCACAAACCACATCTCCTTACTGTATGAAAGCAGTAACACTAAGAAATCTGGTTGTATTTAAGACATTTGCAGCAGAACAGCTCTGAAGCGGAAGTGAAGACTCAGGAAGCTCACATAGCCTGAGACTTAAGAGCTGTATTGCTTCTAACTTTGAATCACTGTAGGTGACAATAAAAAGTACTACAGTAGTGTAAATTGAGATATTTTAATAAGCAAGGTGACCACTATACTTCCATACTGCTTGTGTAAGTATCCATCTATCTGTAACATGTTTAGAAATATGAAAGTAAAGATCAGCCAATTAAATGTGGAGTGCTGTGCCACTGTCTTGGCAGTTTCTGTCCAGTCTGCTGGCATCCAAGGTAACTACACTTTCTTGCCTCTAAACAGGTGGAGTGATGAACCTGTTACTGAGAGCCTGACTTTAAAGCCTGAAGCAGAGGGAGCAGTTCCCCTGTCCAGGTAAGAGCCATAGCTGACACTGTAGTAGCTTGGTTTGCAAGGCTTCATCTTTGAACAACACAAAATGCTATCTCAAACACAGCTTTGAGCACCACTCAACACTCTAGCCACAGACAAGTATTTTTCACCTGTTCCAGTGCCAGCTGTGATTAACTGGCCAGCACAGAGCATCAGAATGGCCCTCCATCTGATTTCCAGGTGTGTTTGTATAAGCAATATTTTCTTCAAGCAGCAAATACAAAAATAGCACAATAAACTTGAGTTACAATTAGTAAGTGTTGCAATTGCAGAAGTTCTGTTTTTCAGCTCTTGCTGCATTTCAGGGGCTGAAATGTTGAACAGCTATCTGAGCTTTTTATGCCAGACTGATATTTGCGTTAATTTCCTTCATAAATGTGTGCCATGCTCTTATCTGTATGTTCTTTCTAAAGCTGCAGTGATTTTTTTTTAATCATTCTTTCTTCTCATTGCATCTCATCATTGTAGTATTTTATCCACGTGTGGATCCTACTTCAGAAAGACAAAGAACACAGTTCTTGTAGCTTATCAAGTGAAGCAAGGGCACCCCCTTTGGGTAACGTGCAGTCACTGTAGAAAGTATTGCTGTTTCCCTTCATGGTGATTTAGCTGTGGTTATGGCACAAGAAGTTGTGACTGAAAATCTGATTGTGCTGCAGAAAAAAAACAAGCTGTTGCTTGCAAATGCAGTTATGTTCAGACTTTCCACTGCTGTGTTATGTACTCCAGCACAATAAAGGTATTTAACCTGTAAATGTTATCAAGAAAAGAGAAGATGTACCAGTTATTTCTGCTCTACCTGTTCAAAGGTCTTGTTTTGAACATGTAGGCCTCTGCCAACATAATAAATTCCACCATGCTATTCTCTTTTATTACACAACAGATCATGTGCATCACAATATACAAACAACAAACTGGAATTCTGCAACAGCGCTTTAAGAAGTTGTGGAGATTACTGGAAACACAGAGCTTATAAGGACATAACAAACACATTCTGAGGCTAGATGCCTCAAAATGTGTAAGAGGAGCAGTGGAGCAAAAAAGTTCAAAAGAATAAACATGCAAATAATTGAACCATTTTTGGCCCAAACTTCTGAAAACTGAGTATTGATTTCTTTAGGAACTTTGGAACTTTCAATGTAACTTTGAAATTTTTAAATACATCCCTAAGGCATAGTTATTTACTAGAGCTCTTCATAATGGCTAATGCAGAAGATCATGTGGACAGGATGTTGGAGAAAATCTCTCTAGTGCTTGCTTGTAGGCAAAGTTCCAACTGTGCTTGAAATGGTAACTTCAGAACTCTGAACTTGCTCGTGATGGGAGAGTTTGACTAAGCACAGGAAGGGGAAGTGCCTATAAAATTATGACACTTCAACAGGGATAGATGCCAGGATACTCCTCAGATTAATCAAGTAGTTGTTTTACTAAAGAAACCTCCCACTAACAGCAGACGTTGCTCACCTAAAGGCTTAGAAATTTAATTCTTTGGGGTAGGCAGTTATGCCAAAACTGCTTATATCTTCTATTTAAATAGTAGACTAATTTAAACAGGAAAAAGACAGACACCTAGAACTGTTGGTTTACTTTAATTATTATCACACACATTCACTCCAGAAAAAGGAGAAATGTTTTCAGCATAGATTTTTCCTTTCAAAAATTCAACTGCACCTTCATTCGTCAATGCTTGAAACTTCTTGTTCAGGACCTGAAACAAGGGAATACGAAAGGCTACATTATTTTTAGAGTCTTCAGCAAACTACCCTGTCCATAATCCAAACCTTCACTGACAGCACGGCCACAGGGATTTAATGTAGTTTGAGAAGTTAATTTGAAGAATTAATTCTATTAAAACAAACAACAGCGGAAAAAGAAAAAACAAAACACAAAAAACCCCCACAGAAATAAGCCATAGATTTTTAGATACAAACAATTCAGTGGCTAGGCTTTATTTTTTGTTGTTTTTTCATTCCTGAGCTAAGGTAATATTTATTTCACTGCCAATACTAAGTGGTATTTGTCTTTCAGAGCTCTTCTGTTCTTTATGACACAGACACCTTGTAAGTAGATATGCTACATGGTTATCACTTCGGATAACCATCATTCCCAATAGAGCCTGTTCTGCCAAACAAACATACTCATCACTGTGCTGATAACATGATCTAAACAAGAGAAAACAGAAGGGTTCTTCTTACCAGAATCACATGATAACCCAGTTTACTTAGGTGCCGCTTCTTCATTGCAAGTTTCCCTTGGGGGTGTGTTGTACCCAAACAAAAAACAGACGTAGGAACAAAGAGAAAAGCCAATCTATAACCAAGAAGAGTATAAGACTGTGATTCAATATTATCTTTTAACACTGCAGAATATATAGGTATCTTTCTGAAAGGCAAAATATTAAGACCGCGCACATTTTGTTATCCCTTTTCTTTCTCTAGACTTAATTTTGACTTTTTACATTTGTGAGCTTCACAAAAGTACTAGCATCTACCCAAACTCCTAGAGCAGAATTAAGTCCTTAGATCTCTACTTCCCCCATAAGAAGGAAATAGCTCACTCAAAATTCTACATATTGACAGCTTGTTCATCTACTTTTATCATTTGCTAATATTCAGGATCAGTTACTTCTTGACATAAATCCTACTTAGAAAGGTAAGAAAAGCAATGCCCTGAAAAACAATTTTCGTTACACAATTCACTAGCTAAAGCAAATGATACAAAATATATTGCTGTACAGTGATCCAGAACACAGGTGTTAATATTACCCAATTCTAGTTAAGCCTTACTAGAATGATGCATGTCCCACTTCAGTTAGCAAAGGGTCATTTTTTCTCACACAAGATGATGCTTTTTCTTCAACTTATATTTCGGCAGCTGAATTCATTGCTAAAATATATCACTGGGATGCAAATTTTGGGGACTTAGAAATATAACTAAATTTTTAATTGGACACAGAAATACTTGGAATTTTACACCATAATTTTTTTTTTCCCCAATTTTAATCATACTTCAAAATCTGTATCTATTACAAGAGATTGAGACTATCCTTCCCATGAAATTTCCTGCCTCCTTCTCTGTAATGTAATTAGCCTCTATCAGAACAAGGTAGTGAGCTGGATGAGTTGTTTTTCCTCAGCTCAATCAATGCATGGCAATTTCTGCACGTTTCTTTGAGTACAAATAAGAAACCATCTACTTTGCTTCTGTAAATCAGTAGAAATAGTAATTGGATAGAATAAATAAAAGCAAAACTAGCCTGCTAGAAAAATTATCCAGTTAAAAAAAGGCACCTTTGAACACTTATGTCAGTATGACTCTCTGTTGCAGTTACTGGGAGCACTTTCTTTCTGCCTGAATCCATGCAGATTTCAAAATCTAAAAAAAACAAAAACCAACAAAACATTAAACACTGCAACAGTTTACAATTAACAACCCATATAGCTTCTTTTAAAAAGTTACCAGATACTGTCACTGCTGTTTCCAATCTCTGTTCTCCAGCAATTTAAGTTACTGATGACTTTTCCCTCCCTGCTATCAATCTGAACAGCTACAGCTTTCACACCTCCAGGTTTAGAGGGTTTTGTTTTTTTTTGAAATTGTGGACCTAAGTTCATGAAAATGAAATCTTAGTTTAAAGAAACTAGTTTTGATCTCAGTCTGTCACGCCTACTCAGATTGTCCTTTGGTCTGATTCCTAGTTAGAAATACTTAAGAAGAAAATTAATACAAATATCACAATAAACCTGATAATCTGGGTTGCTGCAAATGTAAATCAAAATGTAAAAGAGACCAAATGTTATGAAATGATCACCCTTCAAAGACAATATCCCATTTCATAAATGAAAGCTGAACCCACACATTATCCAGAGCTTAAAAGGAGCAACAAGTCAGAGAACAAAAGAAGGTGACCTTTTGTTTTAAATTTAGCTTTAGTACTAAGAGGTCAACTATCTGAAATAGTTGGATACATTGGATGCAGTTAAAATCTGCTTGCTGATGCTCAACAAAAAATCCAAATCAGTTTTTTAAACAAAAGCAATCGTGTTTGAGTAAACTGAGATTAACAGAAGTACCCTAAAAAATAAGACTGAGCAGTCAAGGAAACCATTTTTTAAAGACTTCCTTCAAAACTTTACCTTTTACTCACCTGTAATCTATGCAGATTTGTTACCACCTTATTATTTTAGAGATTATAAATCTGCACTAAAAGGTAATGACATATGACAGTAATTTGGCTTCATACCAATATGATACTCATATGGCAGCTGGACATTTTGCCGAAACATGTTCTCATCTCCCAGAAGTTCTAGCAGTGCCTCCCGAGCCTTTCTGAGATTAATAGAAGATACTAATGAGGAGAAATTCTCTCTTGGCAGAAATGCAGGCTGCAAGAAGGAAGGGCTATCAAGTTCCATACATGTTCTCACACAGTGAAGCATCATTTCCCTTTTTTCCTTGTAAAAATCACCTGAAAATGAATAAAAAAATTTTACATTCAGTGTATCACCTCACAACATTTTTCATTTTGTTATCGTTTACAGTCTGTTCAGAATCTGTTCAGATTCCAGGTACTGAAGTTGGTTTACAAATGTTAAGATCTCCCATGTTTTTAAAAATGCCTGAACATCTGCTGAAGATAGAACCCTTACCTCTCAGCACACTTCTACTATTTTGACCAATCTCACATTCATTTGTGTGTAAACTATTAAACTGTAGCCACCATGGAGCCCAAGACAGTAAACTTGATGCCCTAGTACATAATTAGAGAATCACAGATACTACGTCAGTTTTTTTCTTGCAAATGTAATGTTTAATGCTAATGGTGTTTGTCTTAAGTCTGACTATAAACTTTAGCACTATTAAAACAATTTATGTATGGAGATGCACTATGTTTTTAAATAATATGACAAAGCAAGGCCTGACCTGACACAACTTCTTCATAGTTTTCCTTTTTCAGCAGCTGATCGAGTGCTCGATGAGGAATATATCCTAAGATGCAAAGTGAATACACTGCCTTCAGCAGCTCTGCGTTGGAAATCTGGGGAAGGTACTTATTCAAGCAGCTATGAAGAGACTCATAAAACCTTCAAAAGCAGAAGAAAAATATCTAAATACACAAGTAAGGCTATATAAAATGTAGTTTTCAAAAATGCAACCTAGAAATCATTATTACCTTGTATAATCCTATGTTGTTTAATCCACCACTAGCATTAGAATCTTTGAGGCTACAGTTGCCTATCAACAGATTTAGTAGCTTCGTCAGTCTAGTTCCAAGAAAGTATCCATTTTCAGGTATAGAAAACCATTCTTATACAGTATAAAAAAATACTAAAAGCACAGCAAATTTACCTTACAGATTAATAAATCCAGATACGGACTTTTTCACAGTTGAAATCAAACACCACTTGACATTCCATATATTTCCTATATTACTCTATACTGGCTATGTAACATAAGGCATTCTCAAATGAAAACCTACAAATGATGTTGGTCTCTGGGAACGTAGTTGAGCCGTGAATACACTCGAAGAACAATCAAAAGGCTTTTCAAGTCCAGGAATTCGGAGTCTTCTGTAACTTTCTCAGCAAGAACACCCATCAATTCACTGGGCTGAAAGCCAAGTGTCTCAAAGGCAGACAGAAAATGGATAATCTAAAACAAAAGACATTTTTTATAAGGTCAAGAAAGCCATTGAAGTGGATCTTATCTTTTTTTTCAATAAAAAGTATTTTTAATGAAAGCAAACTTTTAAAACCTTAACATAACCTTTTTATTTCTTAATTTACTCTGTAAGTCAAAGAAAAATCTATGAAAATTAACTGCATGAACTTCAAAGTGGAATTCATACAAATCTTGTTTACAGAGACCAAAGATATACATGAAAAAGGGTAAGAGAACAAACCATAAACTGCTCATTTTACAGCTATTACTACAAATTATTTGGTCTCAAACTCACCTGTCTTTTGTCCAAAAGGCAGACAACAGAATTAACATAGTCTGCAACTGCTGAAAACAGTTTTATATTACGGTACTGGAGATTGTGACAAGCTTCCAGAATAACAATTAATTGCCGAAATGGAGCATCATGAATATTCTCTGTAACATAAAAGCAAAAAAGAACAAATGATACAGATCAATGGAAACCTCAGCTGAAAAAGATGAAGTACCAAGAAACAATGCTCTTTCTGAACTCCTACACTGTTTGCTGCAATGAGTGACATGCATGCCATAAAAGATGATTGCAGGAGAGTGCTGAGTACTGACAACTGCAACTGAAGTCAACAAGCTGCGCATTCAATGAAGTGATTTGTAATGCTAGTTATAGGCCAAAGGAATCTTGTATTACAGGACACTTAGATCTGAATTTCTGTCTGCTGAGTAATTAGAAAATGAATATCACCACTGGGTCATTTCTTCACTGCTGCAAAAATTAATTCAATTTATGAAATACATAGTTATTACAATTATGGGGTCCCTAGATATGGAAGAGGGCACTGTTTTCTTGAAAGCCCCAGCAACAGAGCAGGTGTTGTAAAACCTGCTAGCACATTCCCTTGCACCATGGGACCTAAAGGATGCCCCTCTCTCTTCTTCCTATTCTATCTCCAACTCTGAAAAGGTTAGTTTCTAACAAGAAATAAATCAGTGTGCCCAGAGCATAATTTGCACAACATGCAGCAAGTCCTGAGAATGTGCAGAAAAATGTACTGAGTAGCTGCTGACCCTGAATGACATGTAGTCTATGTCTGTGTGGTAGACTCCTATGGTAAAAGGCAATATATCGTAGTTAAAGACTGCATCCTAATCCACAGAACAGATAAAGACTATGTAACAACCCAAACATTTTTGTTTCCTAGTTGTTAAGAATGTTGTTTTGCTATCTTAATGGTTTTTGAGACACACATTCATATGTATTTTAAGTGTGAATCAATACATACCGACTCTGTATACTTAGAAAACGCATTGTAAAGAGAGCATTAGCTTTCATTTAATTTTTTTTAAGCTGCAGCATGAGGTCAATTATTAATCAGCATTCAAGAATGAAATCCAGTTAAACAGGGAAAAACTATATTCCATTTACTTTATCAATAAATTGCTCTAGACCACTGATCTATCTTGTAATATTTCCCATTCAGGTTAGTTTTAAATGCTTATCTGAAATCTACCTTGACTTCTTTTTTCCTAAATAATGCATACAGGAGAAAACCAAAGAAAAATATATCATTCAAGAAAATGTTACAAAGGGTAGAAACTACAAGAACTATTTGTTATCACTATCCATCAGTACTTTTCTGTCCTGCCACTTATGAAATCACTCCACATTACAATCTTATCCTGTAAAAAAAAGATGTTTCCAGAGTTTTAAAGGAAATCAAGAAAGGTATATGAAACAATAATGAGGAAGAACTTTGCACAAGGAAAGGAAATTTAACAAACACTTTTTTTTTTTCTTACCCTGGATCTTTTGACTGCAGGCATTCAGGATTGGAATAGAACAGTAATTCATTGCGACAAGACCCAAGAACACACGGTGAGCATTCGAGTAAGTCAGGTGGTCTATTTCTCTCAAAACTGCCATCTAGAGTGAATTAGAATTTATTAAATCCTTCATTCTCCTCACGCACTACTACTGTTTTCTTAATAAAAACTTTTCACCAAAACTTTCCCAAACTTCTTAACCTGTTTAGACTTACAAGAAAGAAAAAGGAGCAACAGAAAGCAAAAACATAAAGTAACTTCTTTCAGTTTCTCAGTACACAGAGTAGATCAAGTTTTTTAGATCTGTGTCACTGAGTTCACAGCAATTGACCTTTATATGGATTTTTTAAAAGAAGTCTCATTAAAACTTATTTTCAAATGCTGTGAATATATACATTATGATAACTCTTTTAAAAAAAAAAAAAAGTAGTAGCAAAAATATAATTAACACAGTTGACATTTACATTACTGCAATTACTAGTTTGGATGCGTGTGAGAAATATAAGTCTCCAACATGATCCAACCCCATACGGAGTAGCATATTTTTAATACAAATATCCAGCTACAGATGTGCACTGAGACACAGAAGAGCAGCTCTAATGCCACAGAATGGACTTCATTTATAGAAGTAGCAATTAGATTAATAGAAGTGACAGTAAAAATGAGTCTAACTTTACTGGATATTAAAAAAAACAATATTCTTACTGCATGTATATCAAGAGGTAAACACAAAATGCACCTATAATAGAAATTGTCTGCAGTATTGTCAGTCTTCCAGCTACAGGTTGGTCAAGGGAATCAGGGAACAGCCTAAGCGTTCTTCCGTGAAATACTACGTGGCCAACCCAAACAACAAGCAAGGGAACAGCTATTTTACTCTCAACTCCTTTTGTGCAATTTCCATTGCTTTTTGACCCCTTTCACGGGGTAATACTCCCAGCTCCAAATTTAAGTTCCTTTTACACATATATTGCAGGACCATGGTTCATACACCAAAACCTTTGTGTATTTATTTTGTGCACCTGGAAGGAACCATACACCATTTATAAAATGATGCAAAAGCACAGGCTTTATGAAAGTAAAAATGAACCCCCACACAAGCTTACCTCTAATTTCTTTTTCAGGAAGACTGGAGCATCCTTTCCCATACATTTCATCAAGTTTTGCAGTATAAAGATATCTCTGATGCCTGTGACTCGCTGCTCCACTAGTAATCTGATGAAGAAAGAAATGCAAGGCCTTGAGACAGTTTCTTTATTTTCAGCACCAACAGGTAAGTACACTCACTCTTCCTCATTAGTATATTTCCAAGTTAAAGCAGTAATTCCTTGTTCCTCTTACACCACTTACTTGCAAGACTGGCACAATTTTACATGATGTGGCTGCACCACAGTTGGAAATAATTATACTGGTTCAAATATATGTTTTGTTAATGCTTCCTGGTATCTAAATGTTATCCCTCACAAACTCTGAATTATCAGAAACACCTTCCCTGGTACTACAGGTGAATGCAAATGTGCATGCTATTAAGCATCAAGGAATTAACACTTCTGTAGAAAACCATACATGTTTTATAACATCCAGGAAACTTACAAACGGACATTGACAACAGCCTGGTGCAAAAAAATGAACAAGCTGTTCTGCGAGCTGCAGAGACAGAAGGGGATATCATAACATAAGCTCATGATGAAGGAATTCTGTTTTCCCAGCACTGCCTTTTCTGGCTCAGAGGGAAGTACTGTAATTGTTGTCTCTGAATCAACTCTCAAATATATCTACACAACTACTGAAGTATAAAGTGTCACTGTCTAAGGCAGTGTATTGCTCTGAAATTCATTGCTGCAAATGCAGCTCCCTCAAACAGACAGAATAGCCTGTAGGTGGATCTCCTATTTTCTACCAACCTACAAGAACAGTGTACCTGAGCTTACAGGAAAACCTACTTTTTGCATGCCACTAACACATCCATCTTTTCACAAAAGGTCCTGACTGAGGACCAAAAGAACTAAACTACTGCAAGTTTTGTGACAGTCTCAATAAAAATAATCACGCGAGCCAGCAGATTGGATACCCATGCAAATCTCATTGGCCTAGAGAAAATCATTGCAATCAAAGAAGTTATTCTGACAAAGCACTTGCAGGAAAGCTCTGCTGGATTCACAGATAGATAAAATCAGAATTTGTTTTCATCTTTATTTTTCCCTGCTAAATTAAAAGGAAATAGTCACTGGCTATTGAACAATATTTTTCATGATAAAAAACCCAAATACTTTATAATTTAAGCTAGTTTCAGTACCTCCTTTTTACACACAGGTAAAACAGAGGCATGAGAGGGGATTTGACCATAACAAAACACAGTGGTGGAGATACAGTCAGAATACTCATTGCTGCGGGGTGGTCTAACATCCTGTGCGATCAAAAGCCTTCCTGCTTAGAACTGAATAGACAATGCCAAAAATACCCACCTTGTACAGCCATTATCTTGTGTAAGAGACAGCTTTAGATCCTAAAACTACTATACATCTTTTATGTACAGATTTAATAATCCCTTGATTATTTTTAAGACACTTATATTCAAACAATATTTAAATACTAATAACATGTAAGATGTTTTTCTCACTGTAATCCAGCTTGAAGAGCGCTCACATTCTTGTCTTTATCCATCTCTGCTAATGTAGTTGCCAAAACTGACATACAGCGGTTATCCAGTTGATTGAGCTTTTCCTGTTAAAAGAGTTTTCACAACGTTAGATTGATTACTTCAAACCAGTAAAACTTTCTGAAAAGAATAATTCTGTTTGTACCTGCCATCCTGTCTTCTCCCTACAGTTCAGCTCATAAGCTTAATTCTCCATTGACTTCACAGTCCCCTACTTCATTTGAAAAGGGCAATGATTTTTCATATGTCCCTCAGTTAGGTGTGTGAAATTAGCCAGTGGTTTAAAAAATGAAGGAAACTAGACTTGCGTGCAGGTTAACTAATTTTCCGATTTGTTTCTAACTAAATTTCTAATTTTCCTCTGAATATCAGACTAAAGCAGAGACATAACCCAAATCTCTCTGATACTGTACAGCCTCAAAAAGCTAATGGTAGTCATTTAGCCCAAACTTCCATGGGGGATTTTGACACTTACTTGGCACACCCTCAACAAAGTCTGGACTAAGAGAGTGTTCTGAGGAACACCAAGTTTCACCACAGCATGCAAACTGAACACCAGGTCACCCCGTGTCATCCTTCTGGAGTCCCGCAGGAGCTGCTGACAAAGCCTGACAAAGGCTGGGTGCTCAAAGGTGAGCTGCTTCTCGTAGCGCCGCCGGTCTTCTGACATGCTTCTGAAGAGCTTCCACATGGTGGTTAAACAGTTCGTGAACTGCTTAATGGAGACAGCAGACTCAGAGGCCAAGTCCAGTACGTCGCTAGGACAGGTACACTTCTGGAGGCTGTTAAAGAACTGCTCATTCTGATCCAGCACTGCCTTCACTCTGAAGCTCTGAGCATCACCCTCCAGCTTCTCCAGTTCCAAGGAGCTGTGTGGAGCCTGCTCACTCACCGCAGCCTCTCTACTCTTTTCCTGCTCTGCTTCATCACCCGCACTGAAAATGTCCGCCCTCTGAGACAGAAATCGAAGAGTTGATCCACGTAGAGAGGGAAAAGGATTTGGAAGCAATTTCCTGCAGTTCACATCCTCCAGGCGATCCCGGTACGTGCTGCACCATGCAGTGTGCTTGCTCGGAGGCACTGACGGCCTGGGCACAGGACTGCACCGACACAAGTACCTGACTGTGCTCAACAAATACCCGATTTTACTATTCATTTTTGTCAACGTCTTGCACACTGATGTAAAACGCTAACTCAAGGTGAGGGACCTGATGAAATTCCACCATTGGAAAAAGACCTGGAAGAAGAACACAAAAATCAATTACACGTGAGGTCACGTGGAAATGATAGAAGACTTTCAGGCTTAAGTAATTAAGTAATACCGCCACGGAAAAACAAGCAAAAATCGCAGCTGGGAAGCGATGTGCAGAGGGACCGGGTCTCCCGCACGTTAAGTCGCACGCTCTTCTTCCGACCAAAGCCACCGCTCCAGGAGGGAAAACCTCCTCCCACCGCCGGCCCGGGGCGGCCACGCGCAGCCTGCACGCCGCCACACTGCCGCGCAAAGCCGCGCTGCCGCGCAAAGCTGCGTGCCGGCGCCCCGCGGACAGGGGCCGTGCGGAGGCTCCGCACAGCTCGCGGCACACGCGCGTGACTGCAGAGGACCCGGCTCCGCCGCCCAGGAACGTTTACCTCGCTCGCCACGCCGCCATAACACCTAACGGCCCTCCGCGCTCACGCTCTGGGCGAACCTCGCGAGAGGGACGGCGCGCGCCGAGGGACAAACGGTCGCGGCGCGCGGCGCGTTGCCGTGCGACGACAGACGGAGCGTTCGGGGTGGTGCGCATGGCCAAGCTCGTGCTGGCAGGTGAGGCGGCCCTTGGGTGCCGTGTGCTGCGCGAGGCTGTGGCCTCTCATGCTCCCCTACACTCGCGCGGTGAAGTACTACTTAGGCGTTGGCTGAAATACTCTTGTTGAACTGAGGATTGCTTGGCCCCTGACATTACCCTTTCGTAGCTGCTTAATTTACTTGCTCTGATGCTGTCTCGTGTGGGACCGGCTGTTACACAGGCTCTGCGTGAATCTGGAACGGTGCAAAAAGCATGTGACTTGTTTTTAGCAGTCACCGCGTTCCTTTAGCTGTGCTGTGCTGCTTCCACAGGCAGGGCAGGCTGCCCGCAGTACGCCGAAGCTGAGCTCCTGGCCGACTGCCTGCAGGCTAAGCTGCCAGCCTTCAGCGTGCACAAGGAGGTTCAGCACCCCGACAGGTGGCAGGTAAGGGCTGCTGATCCAGGCGTGGGGACGTGCAGGCCTCTAGTACGTCTTACTGTGCTCTGTCGGCGTCTGGGTGTGCGAGCACGGCCGCTGCACGCTTCCCAGCCTGAGGGAAAGTTTGAGTGCTGCGAGTCTTACCGCAGGACAGGGACACAGAACGAGAGCCACTTGTGCTTAGTTGGTAAGAAGCTGAAGTTTATCATTTCTTATTGAGTACATGTGGCTGCTCACAGTAATTTTTTGCATTCTCTGACTTTCACTGTCATTTTCAAGAGGATTTCTGGTATTCAAGGGCTTAGAATTACAATGGAAGTATAAAATTAAATCTCTTGTATTTACGGTATGGACAGGCCTTTCTGAGTACTTTGCTATATGCCCTGTTTTACATATTGCTGCATCCATAGTGTGGTCCCTATAAAAAAAAAAGGAAAAAAAATTGCAGTATTACTTAACAAGAGAGACAGCGCAGTGATGTTTTTAGCCATTTTACTTTGTTTGACATCTCAGCCAAGTAAGTCAAACAGTAAAGTGAATAGCAGTTAACTTCTGCAGCCTGCTTACCTCCCACAGAGGTTACCCACTCCTTACCTACTCACCTGCTTAAAGAATCCTGAGATTCCTTGCTGATTTGCAACGTTTCTGTGTTCAATGTCTCTAAAACAATAGAGCAAAACTACAGCAGTAAAGACAAGTTGAAATTACTAAAACCTTTTGCTCTGCTGCTGAAATACTGTAGTACATCAGTGTAACTTGCTTTGTGTCAATCTGCCATTTTTTGCACACTGGTATGTGAATAAGTCTTAAACACTTTGTAATTATGTATTGGGAGGAAATAATAAGAATGTTTATAGCTGTAACACATAAATTCTAATGTGAACAAATATTAAAACCTCCTGGGATGATGTTTTCATTAGCAGTGGCTTCATGATGTTTGTGAAAAGAATGGATGGGAGCACAAATGGTCTCCAATCATTTGGAGAGAACTGTTGGACCGTGGAGGCAAGGGTCTGCTTCTGGGAGGACTTAATGAATTTCTGGAATATGCTCAGGTAATGAGCTACTCTCAGTACAGTAAACCCACCATTTACGTCTTCTTATAACTTTGCTCGGTTTTATTTCTTCTTCAGATGTAAAATAAAGCTATCCTTACCAATGTTCCCTTGCTGTGTTTGAGCTGTCATTTGATTAGAGAACATCTGTTTTTGTTCTTAGCACTATTATGGCATCACCTCAATGATGTTGACTGAGGAAATGTTAGACATTGCCGAGGAGAACTTACAGGCACACATGGAATCTGAAAAAGAGCAGGAAGAGATTAGAAGTCTTATCAACCCTTTGCAGATCTGGATCACCAGGTTAGAGTAAAAAGATTATCTATGAATTTTCACTCTGTTTTGGAGGAATACAGTTTTTCTTATCAGGTATAATGAGCTGAGGTTATACATGAATTCATGTAATTTGCTGATTTGAATTAGATCCTGCATCCTTCACTATAACCATTCAGTGCGTAAATTTAAAAGTATTTCTATTTTCATTGTGTTTTGTTCTGGTTTAAGTGTCTGAACTGGTACCAGCAAACCCCCCGGATCACCTTGTGGAAAAGCAAGTATTTACAAAACAAGCTAGGAATTTTGTACTGCAACTATTAAATATTTTTGGAAATATTTAAATAAATAGTCTTTTGCAGTTCTAGCCACAGAAATGTATGTTTCCCCTAGTCTCCAAAAAAATACCTAAAATACCTAAAAAACCCCACAAAATCATGGTTCTTTAGTGACACTTATTTTTTAAATGACATCACTTGAAACGTATAGGATGAAAAACCTTCCAGTGAAAGAACATTCCAACTTTTTAATTTTTAACATGTTTAAAAGGGAGAGCAATTAAGGATCCAAGCTATTTACCTTTTTAAACATAATCAAATCCAAAGGTGAGGTCTTCGTGTTTACCGATGTAATACTTTTGTACAAGCTCTGTGCAGTGGTTAACTATGATTAGTCTGTATCATTCTTTTGTCAGTGCATCGGCTCCAATCTGCTATCAACTTATCCCCCTGTTGGCAAGTGGTGATGTGTTTGGAATGACCACGGAAATCAGTATCCATTTGCTTGATGCTGCCCAGTTTAAGGAACATCTTTCTGGTATTGTAATGGAAGTTGAAGACATGGCGTTCCCACTCCTCCGTGGTATTTCAGGGCACACTAATATCAACAAGGCTTTTCTTCAGGCTGATGTTATCATTGTTCTTGATGATATCCTTTTCAAAAGAGACACCCAAACCCTTGAGAACTGCATTAGAACAGTGAGTGAGATCTGTCGAGTATATGCTCCCCTGATTGAGAAGAATGCAAAGAGTGGAGTCAGAATAATTTCAACAGGAAAGACCTTTGTAAACCTTAAGGCAATGATGATTATCATGTATGGCCCATCCATTAAGCCTGAAAATGTCATTGCTGTTGCGACATCCTGGGAAAGTGCAGCTAAAGCCACGCTGGCCAGAAAGCTTAATATGAATGTGGCAGGTGAGTATTTGTATGTTCTGGGAGCATTTGGGGAAGTCAGTAGATAGACATCTTTGAGAGCACATATTTCATGGAACAATGCACCTGATGAACGTGCAAAACTGCAAACACAGCAGTGCACCCACTGAGTTACGCAGCTGTACAGAACGCCAGGGTGTGACTAGCAGGTGCTACCATTCTCTTTGCTTACTGCTACATGGATCTCTGCCTGATCCCATAAAAGTCAGTTTTCTTGCCAGCTCTTGTAGACTGCCCATCTATTGTGCCTATACTATGTTGGTAATATACTAAGCTGAACTGAGCTGTGGCAGATCAGGATCTAAAACTTGCATTTGCAATCCAATTTACTCTCTGCAGTGCGTTACTTTGGAGAAACAAACTAGCTGTGAATAAACATGGCAACAATGACAACATGCTTCTGTGTGGACAATGAGAGTGAAGGAAATTAGTGTTGTATTATTATTTCTGGGTTACTCAGTTCTCCTTCTTGGGTTAGTTGTCATAGCTTGGTTATATTCGCAGAGTTCTGGGCTGCACTGCAGGACTGTGTTCCAGCTTTCTGCTCAGCGTCAAGATTCTCTGAAGTGCTGCAGTGATATGAACATCAGTGACAAGTGTAAATATTAGGGAACCTGATAGTATAGAATGATAAGTTAGTAGGAAGAATTTTCTATCAACAGTTTAAGAAATTCATTTTGTACTAAAGCAATTACATTTTTTGAATATTTTTAATAGATTTCTTGTAAATGGCCTGTATTTGCTTGTACAGAACTTTAAATTGAAAGTTGTTGTATGTTTGTCATATGATCTGTTTAGTTTTCTAACAGATAAATATTTACTAGGTTTTGTCTGTTATATATAATAACATGATATTAATTTAAGTTCCATTACAGATTATTAAAAGGTTTCATATAATATTTTGGATAACTTTGGTGCATTTTTCAGAGGTAAATGTTTTTGCTATTTAAAATGAAACAATGAAATGGAAAATAGTTCATTTTCAAAAGGACTTCCAGAATTAATCCAGTTAGCTAAACTGTAAAAATATCTGTTTTTCTCTTTGTCCATCCACATAATTTCCTCTGTTGCAGGAGTTAAAGATGTGATTGTTTGGGGCGACGTTACTGGCTGTACCTACATTGATTTGTCACATGCAAAGCTTTACAGATATGACAGTGCTATTTGGGGCCCAGCTAATTTTTCACGTCCTTTGTTGAATTTGATTTATGATAGGTATGTACAGTACACATTTGTTTCTTTAAGTTAAACTAAATAACTTTTCTACATTTATCTGAACTTTTTAATGAACATCAAGAAGGATGATTGTTTTCAAGATTTGTCTTTGACTAGCACTGTACATAAAGGAAAACTCAAGCTGAAGTACTAAGTTTGCAAAACAAGTTGAGTAGTTCCTGCTACTATACGTAGGTCTGATTCCCTGCCAACTTTGTATAGAATTATATATTCCTACATAGTAGTCTTTAAGAATGGAAAGCCAGATAGTGTATTAGATGTCTAGAATGCATGAAAAAATTTTGAAACAACAGTAGGCATATATCTGCATCTTATATCTGAATTACATTGAATCTATGGCATGAGGGAACTGATGTTGTCAATTTCCCATAAGATTTGTTAACGTGTGTTAGAAAAATACATGGCATTTAAATAGCTTCTTGAGGAAGGAGATAGCAGAGAAAGTATGTTAGGAGTGAAAGGGCAGCTGATGTTACAAGTACTCAGGCATGAATGTGCTGAGCTCCAGCTCTGCTTGAAGTCTTCCGGCGTCTACTGGGTAGCAGATA
Source organism: Odontophorus gujanensis (assembly GCA_013399175.1). NCBI lineage: Eukaryota > Metazoa > Chordata > Aves > Galliformes > Odontophoridae > Odontophorus > Odontophorus gujanensis. The sequence continues at coordinate 1,297,471 of VXAB01012447.1, forward strand.
TTTCTTTTGTTCTTTACTAGTATTGTGCCTGGTGGGGATTATGGTGCATGGCTGGATTCTTACATAAAACAGTAACAAATATGAATAGCAATAATAATATAGGTCATAACTTGAGTAAATGACCTTTCATAGACAAGTAATGCTTATTGTCCGCTCTTTAGTCACTTTTTACTAGACTTATTTCCTACCTTCGATTGCGTTGCCTTCAGCAAAGTCTGAATAAAATGCAACTATTACCTTCACTTGATTCTAGCTCTGTTGTCCTCTAGAAAACTATCTACAGTCATCTCAGGGCTTCCCCTCTTTTTTATTGTCAGCAAGTGGATCAATTCAGAATTTACGTCTACACAGAGTTCGTTAAGTTCCCGTGTCTGCCATTGTGCAGGAATGTTATCTGCTCATGCAATAGCCACTGCACTAAGATACTGGTTTCATGGTTCTCCTCCTGGAGAGATTGTTTCTATGGGAATACTTAGTGCAGGTAAGTCTACTTCTGCTTCAGATATTCTTTAATAGCTTCCTTGTAACCTTCCCCTATTTCTATAATGTTATTTTTTCATCCTTTATTTATTTACTTGTTTGTTTGTTTAAAAAAAAAAAATCATAGTATCATTGGAGATTGAGAATTTTTTTCACTGTACGAGCCTGCAAATCTACACAATTATGCTATCTTGGGATCATTATTTGATATTCATTTCTTAAATGTGTATCTTAGGCTAATATCAGCTTGTTACAGATTGTCACTTAGTCTTCTAAATTATTTTTTTCATATATATGGTTGGAGATGGAATCTTTGTAATTGTTAGAGCCAAAGGTATAAAGGCATGTTCTTCTCGTGAAGATATGTGCACCAGTAAATGGAGTATTACACAACAACCTTTTAAACCTTGTATGAAAGAAAAGATTTAAATTGTCCACTTTTTAAAATGTATAATTATGTGTCCATCAAACTAAAATTTAGAATTACAGTCAAAGGGAAGCCCTTTAGTCTTTGAATTGTGTGGTCAGTCAGGCTCTATATTGAGATCTTGCACAGTCATAGACTTCTGCAAATTTGTAGGGTTTATTCTTGACACTGCCGAAAATGTGATTTATAATAATAAATAAATATATGTAGGTAATTTTTCCTTCTTCTGCAGGTCAGTTTTGCATTCCTGAAGGGATTGTCTTCTCTATGCCAGTGAGGTTCCAGAATGGTACCTGGGAAGTTGTGACGGAATTAGAAATTAATGAAAAAACACAGGAAGTTCTGGGAAGCTTATCCTACGACCTGATACAGGTGACGATTTTGTGCATCTGATAGTATGCCCATTGTGCCACCTCTGGGTACACTGCAGTATAACTCAAGAGTGCTGAGACCCTTACTGCAGATGATAGTTTGCGTATGCAAACTGTACACATGTGCTTATGTATGTAAAATTGAGTATTAAAAAAGAAAATGTAGTATTTATATATTGAAATGAACAGAATATTGTTTTGTTCCCCAAAAAGGAGACGAGAAAAGAAGTTTACATATTGAAATGTAAAATTTGCACTCCAACATTTGCAGGCTTTGTGCAAACTGAAATATTAACTTTAAAGCTTTTACATTCTGTGGTGCTGATCTTAACTTTGTGTTTTATTCAGAGTAGTTCTGTGCCAAGAAACATGTATTTTGGGAAGCTTATGGCTGTGGCTCTCTATGAATGAAGGCCAGACATTAATATAAAAAAGGAATTCTTCAGTAAATACAAAATCAGCAAGCAATAATTCCATAGTTAGCTATTTTTTCATTTAGTGAGAAAGAATTTAACTTGGTTAAATATTAAAGTACTAAAAAGACCGGTCCAAAATTCCATATCCTAGCATTGGTAAAATATTTGTCATCTTTAGTCACAGTAGTTATGCCAATTACCTTCGTTTGAACATATTTTATTTTTTGTGAGAAACTTGAGTGAATAACAGGAGTAGGTGGCATTAAAGCTGTTTTTTTCTTTTCATTCAGGAAAAGCGCATTGCATTAAAGGAAACAGAAGAAATTCATCCTTATTCAGCTGATAAAATCACTACTAAAAAAGATTAGTGTCAAGGTGCGTTTTTTTTTCCCAAACCTTAAAACCAAGTTTTAAGTGAGAATTTAAGTCATGGATTCTTATTTTATGTCCCTTTCTTTTAAAATGGATATAAAATCATTCAGGGAGGAACATAAATAACAGGTACTTGTCTGATATATCCTGGACATGCTACAGGAAGGACAAGTCTGAGTGGAAGAGGCCTTATTTTTATAAATATCTTTCACCTCATTCACAGATAATGAATAATATATTCGGTATAAAAATACTAGATTTATTTTCCAGTGTAAAGTGAATATAATAAATTTTATTTTAGATTATTATTAAATAGAACATATTTTTAAACCGTATAACTATGATAAGAATAGCGCTTCCAGCATATACTTTACTAAAGGTTTTTGAAACTATTATTTACTTTCTTTACCCTCCAGGAAGAGAGGTGAATTTCTAACAGAGAAAAAGAAATGTAAATTGGAACTCAAATTCCTCATTTTTCTGTTTATCATAGTTCATTTAATATCTTTAGTCTATAAGGTAGTCAGAACAAGAAAAGATAGAGATATCCAAAGAGAGCAGACAAAAAAAAAAAAAGAGAGAGATCCCTAGCTGGTACAAGAAAGGCAATCTCAGTAAAGGAGCACTCACATCTATCACTTCTTCCAATTACAATAGATGAAAGATCTTTTCAAAATCACTACATTATTGACCTATTTTGCTTTGTTTATTAACAACGTGCCAATTTTATCATTTACAACGCTGTTTTACAATATACAATGATATGACAATTTTCAACTAAAAACCAATTGTACAACTCCAGTATCCATTGCTAATATTAGGAGCGTGTGGGAAGTCTTCAGGCTGCATGATACAGCTATGGTGAATCTCCCTTGAATCCGTGATCTACTTTTTCAATGCAGAATGAAAAAACCCCACACTTTCTCCTATCTCTTTTGTGCTGCTTTTCCTGCTTGTTTTGCTTTTCAGTTGTTAGTCCTCTTAAGAATGTGTAAAGGAAAGAATAATCATTAATCAAAGTAAGAACAGATAACAATACATTTTATTGCTTTTTTACTTTTCTTTCTTTTTCCTGACTGTTCTAACTTTGATATCCCACTTGAGCCTTTTGTCCTTTTATGCAAATTAGGTGTTTCTGTGCTTATCCCTCTTCCTTTGTGTTTTCCTTATGTATTCCTTCTATCTTACTTAGTTTGAACTGTTTTTCATTTCAACATAACTTCTACTGTCTTTATAATCAGGTTCCCAAATCCGTACATTTCCCAGGCTTTCCCACTGTTCTAGCCTTTCCTTTCTACATCCAAATCCCACAGCTCTTTTTTTTCTAGTTTGAGAGTTGTTGTTTTTTCTGTTTTTTCTTTAGAATTCTTTCCAGTACTTTTGTCCCTGCACTTACTATGTGTTATCTACCTACCCAGTGGTCGAATGCATTAAGGGACAGGCTGAAGAATGGGGCACCTATTTGGAAGTTGACCCACAGAGCCTTTAGAGAGCACATCAGCCCTTTTATTATCCGTGGCTGTTTCTCAGAAAAGGACTACAGATGCAAGATGATTTTCCTGACAAATGCACAATTTAATTATTCCTCTAGTTGTAATTTTGATTAACCCATACAGATGATTCTCAGTTAGATAGGTGTGTCCTCTTCTCTCTACTTTCTCCTTGTGTGGCACTCCGTTTCTAGAGCTGCCCTGATCTTGTAGCTGTTTTAAATACTAAGCAGTGAGCCCCTCCGTTGCTGGCAACTGACGGTTTAGTTTTGACTTACTCTTCTGACATTATCACCAAAGGCCACATTATTCAAAAATTATCTAAGTGCCCTGCTTATCTCCCTGCAGTTTAAGAATTTTTGGATATTAGCAACAAAAAATACCACTTTTGCTTTTTGTTTCTACAGAGATGGAAACTGTTCCTGCTGGCTCAGTTGAGCAAGACTTGTCTTCAGGAGAAAATGGTGAAAATTTGCATGCTAAAACAATGTTTTGATTGCTCAACAGAGTAAACTACAAAGAAATGCTAAATGTTGTCATAGCTTTTATTGTGCTGTCTTCATCCAAATCTTGGAAATCAGTAGGTGGAAAAATATCTCAAGAGCGGTATAAATAGAAATCTTAATCTGGAGACCAAAGCAAAACATTCACTTGCTTTAATGAGTCTAGAATTTAATTTATGTCCAGCAACTTCTTCACATGAATGAACTGTTTTAAAAAAATCCTTTAAAGTCTGAAATGTCCATGTTAGGATGACTTTCAGCAAAGTTGTCACAGAGTAGTGGTTTTGTAACTCCAAATTCCCACCTCTTATGGTGGTTGTAGATTATGATAAACAGCTCTTGTGTGAAAATATTTATTCTTAGGCAAGATTGATTTTTTAACATAACAGTTTAACTGCATGCACCTTGCTGGTGACAAGAATCTTTTTATCTCTATTATTTTATTTCATTAGTTTCCTAGGGACTGCTCATACATTTCAAGTCACACATACAATTAATTAGGTCCTTGTCTAACAAGGGTTGTTGGAATTGCTTTAGTTTTCGTGTCTACAGTGTCTTAAAAGATGGGGACTATGATAAATGAACTATGATTGTACTTGCTAATTTTTTGTCCTTTGTGAAAGTTAAAAGCAAAAAAAAAAAAGTTTCCTGTTCTTTGAATTGAACTTGTGCAATTAGAATAACTCATTTTTTCTGTTGAAGTGGAGCTTCAAACTCTTGGCAGGGATAGCTTTCATCTTGACGAAATCAAGATATAAATCAATTATATGTACTTTGCCAGCTGAGGTAAGAGGAGTTCATAGAAGAAGGAGCTTAGGAAACCTGGATTTCACAAGGGAGTTGGAAGTAAGAGTGTAGTTTTTTACACAAAATGTATGTGGGAGAAGCAAGGTTTTTCATTGGTATGGGTATTTTCATGGAGAAGTTCACATGGAAGTTGTAGAGGCAGGAGTTGTAAGAAGGCTTGAAGTAAGGGGCTAGGAGTCATTAATTTCATATGGAAATGGTCTCCAGAGAATTAGTTTCTGGAACTGTATGCACAGAAAATTGGTTGATTCTTCAAGAGAATCTGGAGGTGTCTAGGAAGACCTATGGGAGAGAATGCTATCAGTAGTTTTTACAACCTACACTTGATTTGTTTCTTCTTCTAAGACAGGAAATTCTGTAAAATGTATTTAAATTTATACTTTTCCATATGGAATATAGAAAAATCTTTTTAATATTTGAATTCTTTTATTCTTTCTGTGGAGATAACAATTCTAACTGCATTTCATGCACAGCTGTTAATGAGAAATATATTGTAGAAATGTGTTGTTTCTAAGCAGTCTACTGGATTTCTGAGTTACTTCCTGAGAACTACAAAGAATTTCACCTCAAAGATTTGGAGGAGAATGAGAAAACAAATGGCTCAGATGTCTCTTAGATCCTAAATTACTCTAATTAGTAGTTACTAACTAATTTGTAGTAATTAACAAGTGACCTGCAAGGAAATTCAGATCTTTACTCATGGAAACATAACAGAACAGAAATTTAAGTTTCTTGACTTTTTCTTAGGACTGTGTGACAGAATAAAAATAATAGGAAAGGTAAAATATGATCATATATTCAAAGTTGATTATATCACATTAGACTTAGTCGTATATTGACAAATGTGGCTTTTCTATAAGAAATAAGTAATTTCTTGTACATGTTTTTTTAGAAGTTACTGCTGGGGCTGTGTATGTAAGATATTCATAGCATTGTAGAATTCTATATTGAGAAATGTGTTCTACACTGAGAAATATATGAAAATGGCCCTTAAGATTAATGGATATATCTTAAAAATGTTATATATATTCTCTATATTTGAATCTGCTGAAGAGTTTGTAAGCTTTCTGTGTAATTGAAATGTCCCTTATTCTAAGAGATTGGCAGTAGGGCTTACTCTTTTTTCTCTTTTTTCTCTTTTTTCTCTTTTTTCTCTTTTTTCTCTTTTTTCTCTTTTTTCTCTTTTTTCTCTTTTTTCTCTTTTTTCTCTTTTTTCTCTTTTTTCTCTTTTTTCTCTTTTTTCTCTTTTTTCTCTTTTTTCTCTTTGTGTAGTTGCACCAGCTGTTACAGCTTGCTTTCTGCTGTAGTGTTCCAGCTTCCACCTTTTTTTTCGCTCTCTATAGCAACACTGTTTCTCAGCAACTGGGAGACGCTTAGTGCCCTCAAATGAAAAATACTGCACTCCAGTGATAAGAAAAAGTGGTTTTGAAACAAAGATCAAAGAAGTTTTATCTTGAATTATTAAAGATATTTATTACTAATTAATCAGTGTGTTCTGTTTTGACTGCTTAGACAATTACCTGATACTTTGATCTGGGCTGTTGCCAGGCTTTTGTTGAGAACAGCATTCATTTAAAAGCAAAACCTTTCGAACTGTGTCTTGAAGTCAACTTTTAAGGGCTACGAAACTACTGGACTTTTCTGGAGGTGTTTTCTGACCTATGGGCTTTTAGAGGTAGCTGAGATAAAGGTAAGAGCTGTTACTCTATTTACGAGGAGACGGTAATTTCAGCCTTTGAACACAATGTGGAATGTTTTCACCCTTCTAAGGAAACAGAAGTAATTGTAGTTTATTTTATACATATTTTAAACACTGCTCATGCATTGTCTGACTGATTTCAAAAGAAGGGAGATTTCTGTGATCAAGTCAGTTGATCTGTTGAGAGATTTCTGCCTTACTTGATCTGATCTGTCTTTCTCTGTGTTTTAACTTAATTGTACAGTGTTTAAAAACGCATTTTATTTGCTAAAGTACACATTCTGGGAAGCTGTATGGGCATACAAATTGCGTATAGGTGGTTAGAGCATGTTACTTTTCTTGCCCTTTACAGTAGGATGCCAGAATAAGGCTACTTCACTTAACAGTAGTTATGTTAATGGGATTAGAATTTGTGATTGTAAAATTTCTTTCCTGTACATTTGTAACTAATTTCATAGTTCCTTTTTTGTTTAATGGGATTGCTCTTAGATATTAGTGAAGGGCACATACAGCCAAAAACACTGGCTGAAATAGTTACTGGTGACCACTATTAATTCAGATGTGATGTTTTAGTAGACAGATGATCCTTTTCCTTCATATTGTATTCATTATGAGGTAGATGTGCCAACAGTGGAGTTGATCCAACTCATTTCAGCCAAACAGTCCTACTTCAGTCAAGATCTGAACCGTCTGTAGAGTTTTGTATACAAAAGTAAAGACTATATATGTTAATAATGTCTTTCATAAATGGGTGTAACACATCTGATGTTATAGTGTTGCATCATGGCCACTACTTGAGTGAAACACTTAAGCACGTACTTCACTTTGATACCTTCTTTGAAGGTATGTATAATGTATTTATCCATATGAGTAATTTATAGGGTAAGCATTTCACTGTACTGGATGGAGAACTCATTATGCTACATAAGTATCAAGTGCTAATATATTATGCATACTGGTAAACTCAGTGATACCAATGGATCTGTTTTTACTAGAGCGAGTAAACTGAATTCTGAGTTTAGCCTGTGCATTTTTATTTTCATCTAGCTTTATTTTACATACCTTTGGTAGAGACACAAAAGGAGGAAAAAAGAGGCAAGTTACGTATTTTTACATCTGTCAATAAGACATGGAGTTTAAGTTGCTATTTGTGGGTTGTGTTTAATTCGTTGTTTAGGATCTTCTGATTTCAGTGATTTCCCTACATAGATTTTTCTGTCAAAGTATGCAGAGACATATAATGTTGCACATATTTTAGGACTAACTGTATAAGCAAACTTGCATGCCGATGTAGGTGTTGGGCAGAATTGCAATCTTGCAGAACTCAGTGTTGAATCCAAGCTGTAAACCTTGCTAAAGGAAGAAAATAGAGTGATACTGAAAAAGGAACAGTGGTGTTTCTTTTAAAGAGGGGCTTTGATAAAAATGGTGGCATTGTATTCTGTAATGAGGAAGTAATAAAAGCAAGTCTGAATCCCATCATTTTATATATTTATAGGTTATTTAGGACTGAAACACAAAGTTGCTGCATTCACCAATTAGAATGCTGAACAATATATTTGTGATTCAATAATTATAGATGAGTAAATTTTAGTGCTTCATAATTGGCCAGTATTCTATCGTGTTTATGGCAAATGATCAGTGTGACTCACTGCAAAAATGTCAAGCAGTGAAATTTTGAGTAAGTTTTGTCTTAATACTGAATTCATTTTCAGGCTTCATATAGTTTTCAATTATTTAATTTTTATTTCTAATGAGTTTACATTTCTTTTCTACTATAATCTATGCATATATGTGGATTATATCTTCATATATATATGAAGATACTAAAGGTTACATGTATACATATATATATATACATACATACATATATACATATATAACCTTCAGTATCTTCAGTAGCTTAGGCATGTTAATCCTAGTGTTTTTCAACTGTAATATTAGCTGGCAGATGGTTACTATACTACATTCAAATTTATATTTTTATGTTTAAAATATAATGTAGTTTAAAGTCTTGAAGGCATAAGTTCTAACAGAACTTGTTTCTGTTATTTTCAGTGACACAACTACTTTTGTATTCAGGGATGCATTAGGAAGTAGATTCATGCTTAAGCTTTCTTTTTCACTTCCTTCTGAGGACAAAAAAGGAGTACTGTCAGCTTACCTGAACACTTTGGTTTGGAAATTTTAGAATATAGGCTTGCAAGCAATTGCAGTCAGTCTATCTTGAGAGCAGTCTGATGTAAAGATATAACTATCTTGAAATTATACAGTATGGACTATGTAGTAATCGTATATGTGAACACTGGACTCCTGAATAGTCAAAGATCTCATTTCCTGTTCTTCATCTGCTTTGGGAACAATTTTTTCCTTCTTCAAACTGCTTCCAATTTTGCAGTTTGTACTGTTACCCCTACTTTATCCTGAGGAGAGATCATGCAAATTTCTGGTGTTTCTCCACACTTGATACCAAATCTACTATGTTGTTTTATGTAATTCTGTTTAATTTAATCTATGAAATGCGTTCTATGATTTTTTCAGATTCTAAGGTTTGATTGGAATGGTTCAGTACGCCTCAGTAATGTGATTTTGCACTTTGACTTGTTTTATTATAGAATGTCTAATGCCATCTGCCCACTTAAAATGAATCCAGACTTGCAGGGTAAGGATTTCTCTCATTTTTACCAACTTTTCTCTGGAGATATTTCTCTATCTGTTTACATGGAAACTGCTGAATTGTAATGATGTTGTACAATTGTCAGGAGGATCTCTGCTATAAAACTTAATTGACAAATTACACAACTATGTTGCCATGCCCAGTCCTTGATGATCCATATGCTTATATATTTCCCGTAGATGTAAGGATTCTTTTGTCAACAAAAGTCATTTATGAGTCTTGAGGTAAAATTTGACCCTCTGCGGAATCATTGCACGCTGGTTTTCAATCCAAGGGAAAAGTTCCATCCCTATGAGAAATGTGTTTAATTGTTCTGTCCTGCCAAGTAGTCTCTCCTAAATAATAATCTTGAAATATTTTATATTTACTTTGGGGTGTTTTGTTTTGTTTTGTTTTTTGTTTGTTTGTTTTTTGTTTTGGTTTTTGATTGTTTGTTTGTTTTGCTGCTGACTTGTGTGCTCGTGCAAGTTAATGCTGAATTATAGCTTGACTGGCACAAAATGCCCTACTATGCTACTTAGATACTAGATATTGCATATAAGAATGATCTTCAATCACAGATGTAGTGAAAACAAGTTTATAGCAAACGGCTATTGAAACAGATTCCCCCTATTTAGAAAGCCATCTTGCATGTGGAAGGTATTCAAGATGGATCATGTGTGTGTTTCAATTGTTTTGTATTCTTTCTTAGAGAAAGAAAATAAATATTTGGGGCTTAATCCATAGTCTACTGAAAACTGTGAGAGTCAGTATTTCTTTCAAACAAGCTTTGGTTCACATTACTGAAGAAAGAGAACTGGTACTACAGAGTAGTAAAAACTCATTTTTCACATTGTATGACATGCTACTCTTGATCTTGAAATAATATCATGAAACATAATGTGACAAGAGCAGGAGTAGACAGATGGTATGGCAGATAGAGCTTATTTCTATCTGCTGCATCTGGGAACCAGCAGAGCCCATAATTTGCTGACTATTAACATTAGTCTGGAACATTTGTATGGAGCCATTGCACATAGATTGGCCCATTTCCATACTAAACAGGTAGAGAGTTACATAAATTATTTCTGCTTGGTTATGCATATTATTTGTTGCTTATGCTGTTATGATCAAGCCTTTTTTTTTTTTTTTTTNAAACAAGCTTTGGTTCACATTACTGAAGAAAGAGAACTGGTACTACAGAGTAGTAAAAACTCATTTTTCACATTGTATGACATGCTACTCTTGATCTTGAAATAATATCATGAAACATAATGTGACAAGAGCAGGAGTAGACAGATGGTATGGCAGATAGAGCTTATTTCTATCTGCTGCATCTGGGAACCAGCAGAGCCCATAATTTGCTGACTATTAACATTAGTCTGGAACATTTGTATGGAGCCATTGCACATAGATTGGCCCATTTCCATACTAAACAGGTAGAGAGTTACATAAATTATTTCTGCTTGGTTATGCATATTATTTGTTGCTTATGCTGTTATGATCAAGCCTTTTTTTTTTGCTCTAGATATATGTGTAAAGGCATAAGTCAAGTTCTGAAACCCTTACTTTCCACTCAGAAAATCATGCCTTAGTGATAGGAAAAGAATGAACTGAAATAATGTAAGGTCATAGGATTTTGCTGAGCAACTTCAGTGAGATTACTAAGCAGAGATGTCAAAAACTAGTTGTTCTGGTAAACTGCTTATCTTATGAGACAATTCCAGATGTTGGCATAAAATTTGTTTAATGTTTGTAACAAAAGGCATCTGAAACAATAACTCTGCTGTACAGACTGACAAACTGTTCTGTGTAGATAAGCATCTCTTCTCTGATTAAGAATGTATTTTGCCTAGAAATACTGTTTCAGTGTGATCTTAACTGAAAGTACGCTTACTTCATATCCATTTTCCAGAGACTTGATTCCTGAAGAAGCAGATGTGCTTTGTCTTTTAGATACTATCTTTGTGACTCATCGTGCCACTGGCAATAATACAATTTCTCTCACAGAGCTATGGGAAAGTGTATTTCATTTTTGTCAGAATTTTCCTTGAAAAAGTACTGTTGGTTTTGACCATGTCAAAATATTGTTATTTTTGTTTTGCTATTTATTTTTTTAACTACTCTATTGTTTTTTTCACAGAGGCTTTCAGTGACATTCAGAGTTCCGTCTACAGAACAGCCCTCAAACTACGCTCACTACAAAGTCTGTGCCAGTGTTAGTAGATGAAAATTATGTACTTTGACAGGAAGAGGAATCTGTAAAAATTCTGTGTTGCTGTCACCCTGAGTTATTATTATTTCCTCTTTCATTTTCCACCTGTGCATTATAAATGCTTAAGAGCTAGATAGTTCTTTGTATGCAAATCATTGTTCTCCCTGTTTGAATATACACTGGAATATGTTAGTAAAATTCTAAACTCATGAGAGAAGTGAGATATTATTACTATCTACATTGTTATATAGACATCGCTGGCAATTAATGAATCCTTATCTGTATATTATCTGTAGGAGTTGAGTTATTGGAAGTAATCATGGATAATCAGAAATGTGTTTACAGGCACTAAAATTACTAATGAGAATTACTATACTACAACATTATAAATATTATTATATACATATATTATAATGTAATATTACAAGTATTAATGGGAAATTTTGTAAGTATAAATGAGAACAAACCAAAATATGACAGGCAGAAAACCCCAGCCTAGCACTCATTCTCCCTGGCTTTGAAGCAAGAATTCTGTGCAAGCAAATGTACTAAAGCTAAGGGTACCTAGCTTGCTTTGAAATAACTGGGTGTAAATTCCATATTGAGATAGAAAGCATAGAAATCTTGAATTTTCCACTGTTGATTGTCTGTAGCTGAAAACACAGTTATTGCAGGTGAGATGCTTAGGGGAATATGGAGAGTTGACTAGTTTGTTGTTTGTGGCCATGTGTATTAATTTGAGTATGCTCTTCCATGAAAATATGTAGCTGGATTTCAGCCCTGACCTGCCTGGTGCTGTGTGACAGCATAGAGGTGCTAACTCACAAAGGCACTGGTTTTCATTAGCTCTATTGCTTAGACCTCCATGCTGCCTCAGCTTTCATAGCAACTACCCCAGTTATCCTCTTCCTTTAACACTGGTGACCAGAATTACACTCAGATGGAGCTTCACCAGTGTCTTGCACTGATACTTCCAGTCTTCTCTGGAAAGACTATTGGTGGCATGTTCTAAGGTCTTCTCTCCTTCTTCAGCAGCCTTATTGTAGTGAGAGTGGTGAGAGATGAATACATGCATACACTCCAATCTTTCATTATTGACTCTAATTAGAGCTTCTGTGGTACTGGTTGTGACATTTAAGCAGTAATAGCTCTTTCTTCCCACTGGCTATTGGTTATGATACATTTTATACATGTTATACTATAACATATTCGCAACTTTCTTGGCCATAGTATCTTCTTTCTCTTTGTATCTGGAATGAGAAGAAACCCCACTCCAAAGTACACAAAGTACACAAGTCCTAGGAACTTTGTTTTGAAGTAGAAAATGGTGCATAAATTTGTAGTATCTCTATATATTTACAATGAAAATTAGGTCTATAATTTGGTTGCACTTACTGTGCTGTTTTCATTTATAATTTGCATGCAGATAATTTATGTTATTTTCCTTCCCCTCCTAATATTTCAAAATCTCCTCCAGTGAAGTGTAGTTGAGCTGTTTTATCCTTTTAGCCACACAAGTTGTGCTGTATCCCTAAACCCAGCAGGACCTTTCCCAGTTTCTTTCTTTTTGTGTCACATACTGTTTTAGACTTAATTGTCCAGACTTATCTTAAATAGGTACTTTTGATTAAAAAAGGGAAAGTCCAGCTTCCATTCAGGAGAAGGCAGGAATCCTCATTTGTTTCTTCCTTTGTTTTCCCACAGTGGATTTGATTGATGTTTCTCTGATTCAGCACGTCTTATCAAGTGAACAGAAACAGAGAGAAAAGCAGATTTCTCTGAAAGTGCAGCAGCTCTCTGGAATGCTGAAGGAGCTGTTTGAAAGGGCAAGATTAGAAAAACCAGGCCAGGTAGATCCAAGAGCTGCCAAATTCACATTGAGCCTGCTAGAAGCCATGTATGACAGGTGAGAGAGAGCACAAATATATGAAACCATCACAAAGTACTGCTAGATCAAATCTTTCTACCACTTTTACGTCTCTTCTGTATTAAAACTCTCTCTCATGATGATGGTATTTTGTTTAAGTTACACACAGTGTATTTCAGATACAGGAAGGTAGGGCACAAAGCATTAGCAGAGTAGCGGTGGTAAGATAATTCCAGAAAGTCCAGATGTCTGCCTGCCTATACTAAATTTTTCTGTGAACATCGTTGCACAAAGAGAGGCTCTTCACTTGACAGCCAGGGCTTTTTGATACATTTCTGAAAAAATCCTTATTTGCCTTTGTATATGCACGGGTCAAGACTTTGCCAGTCACTTCCCATTATTCATTTTTCTCCAGCTTATTCACAAACGATATGGATTAATTCATTAATGGCAGGATTGATCATTATTGTATCAGAATTTAAAAGAAAAGGCTTAGTTCATTGTTGAGTTTATTCACCAGGGATGAAATTAATTCCCTTTTTCATCAGAGCAAAGCTTATTTACTGAGAACGTGAGTAAGATATAAATGTTCTACAGGATTCTGTGTTGAATTACTATTGATCTTGTGATCACTACTATTTAAGATCCCATGTTATTCATTTTTTTTACTTAGAAAATCAGTTAAGTCTAAGAATAAATAGATGTCTTTTGAAACAGATCTAAAACCATCGTGTGTATTTTGTGATTTTCTTGCTTTAAGTATCACCTCAGGAAAATCATTTAGAAGAATCTCCTTAACAGGATTGTCTTGGTCTTTTCTTCCTGTTTTGCAAGGACAGTGTAATATTTTCTTCATGCTGTACTATCTCGATTTATAAATCTGTTTTCCCAAGTTTATTTTGTTTTCACAGGCCATATATGTATATATATATGATAGAAAAAGCATCTTATGATTTTCTTCAAAACATATTTTCTGTGTGCTGTTTTCCACTTTCCATTACCAACTGAAAGTATTTCAAGGCAGGAGCATTTAAGTGCTCTACCATGTCTGTGTGGTTGTTTAATTGCACACTTGCATACAATTTTATAAAGGTTTTTGATTGTATACTTCATAAGATTTGTCACAAATGTGTTTTTGTGACATGTTCTATTTGAATTGCAGTGAAATTAAAGGAAGTTAATCTAAGAGGTAGGTGCAGGGTAGATCTGGGGCTGCAGTGAGGTTGCCTGATGATATAGTAGAAAAAACAGATTATTGTCCTGCTTTCTCTTCCATATTTGGCAAGGCCTTCCACAGGTGAAGAGTATAGGAGAAGTACTATAAAAATTAAGTTATGTTTTAATTAGAATGTGAGATCTTTTAAGGAGATACTACATTTTTGTTTTAAGTTTGCATGGTATCTTGAACATCGTAAGTCATGTTCAGTCAGAAACAGTCCTAGACATAAAATATCACTACAACGCTACATCTGCTGTGTACATGCAAAAGAAATGAATGTTGAAGTTGTCTTAAAGCATGACTATTTTTTTATTTGGAGGTTTCAATTTTTACGTTCTTAGTATATGTAATGTACTTGATTTCATTTTTCTAGATTTGGAACAGGTTATATCAAAACTAGATCTGCTGCAGCTGCCCTAATTGCCCTTTCAGGAGACATTCTACTTGCTAAATACAGAGGTTTGAAATGTACCATTTTATATACTGTGTAAAATACTGAATGTTGAGAAAATGCTGATTTGTTTTTTTTAATGTTGTTTACTTTAAAAGAGTATAAATCTGAATCTGAAAGTAAATTATGTGTAGGAAAAGGCTGATGCAGAAAAGTAATTTTTCATCAGTGTTGATATTCATCTCTGCATAAATGGTTGAAGTTCAGTAATGAAGGCCAAGTTCTGTTTGCCTAGTAGTAAAGAACAGGAACACCTTGTTTTAAATTTCACTAGAGCAGAAAACAAATATATATATCTGATCCAGGAAGTCATTAGGGCTCTTTTAGTTTAAGACAAAAAATGTTTAAATAATTATAACAGATTAAGTTAGCCCTGTGCATAGAGCAGCACAAAGGGTTCCACCTGAATTAAGTGCTCAAAAAAGAGAACAAATGAACTTCAAGAGGCATATTGGCTTCATACTGTCCCATTGCTTATTATGTGTTTTCTTTCAAATTACTTGGAATGAACAATTCAACATTTAAACAGGACATGTTTAAGTATGTTTCTTTCTGCCATGAAAATGAGGTTTGTGTTTCCTTCATCCTTCCAGTCTTAACTGTTAGGGATAAGAGATTGTTATTGTTTCATTCTTAATTTACTTTCCTACTCTTTTTCCCTTCCCTGCTGGGGAAAGTATAGTCAGGAGTGACTGAGTGCCTGCTGGATTTGACAAGTAAATGAGAATTTTTTTTAGAAGTTTACTTGATACTTTGTGATAGTCATGCAGATATTTTGAGAATAAATAGCTAGAAGACTCTTCGTGCTCTGCTAGGATTCCAGTTTCTTTTCTCTGGTTGTTTTCAGCTTTCTTTGAATTTTATGCTGTTCCTGATGGGAAGAAGGCTTTGATTACCCGCAGTGCTCTGCGATGCCTGCTAACAGACTTGAATCAGGTAATGCCACTGCAGTGCTTTTTGGCAACAAGTCTCAAAGGCAAATTCTAATCTGAAAAAAGAACTTATATTGATGATACTTTTTATGTTTGATTATGTTGTAGGGCTGATGTCAGTAGGGCACTGTGTGGACTTAGGGATCTACCATGCAAAATAGGCAAAATAATCAAATTCTCTAGCTATTCTTAGTCTGAATGATGTCTGACATCCATATCTACGTGTATTCATTTTGCCTGAGCTTAAGGGTTCTGGGAACAGTTGCATGCAGCTGTTGCTAAAGCAATTTCAAACATCAGATGCTTCTGCTCACTAGAATGGCTTGCATTTGCAAAATAATGCCTTAGCATGCAAGTATTTCCAGCTGAACTGGTGCTAAAAATGGGGTCTTAAAATGACTTCTGAGGTTCAAACCTACTGTCCTTCAGTATTCTAACATGGCAATATAGTATATTGATCCATTAGAATAAGTGAACTGGAAGCAAATCACTCTGACACATGTTGAACTCTGAAATTGCACACTGATGGTATGAATATGAATAGCTTTTCTTGAGGAGAGTGTATAAAATGGCATTTCTGTAGATGCTTCACAACTGGTGTGCTGTCGCCATCTCGTCTGTGCATGATGGGTGCATCTGTTTTTTATTGAGGTGCTTTTAAGCCTTTTTTCTTAATGCAGATCCCAGCCATTGTAGGAGAAAGCTGCACTTCATCTTGTGTGGAAATTGCTACTCACAGCTGTTTCCATGGGGTGAGTGAAATTCAGATGTCCTGGGAAGTTACTTCGAATGTTGATGACAGATTAAGATTGCAAGTGTATCACCATGTGACATACACCAGTATATACTTTTAAGAGGCAATACTGTTAGTCAGTCTCACCATATAGAGGGAGTGATATCTATAGAAAAGATGCTCAATAAGATACTACTGAAGGCTTGCATTTATTCCAAACCTTTTAAACCCAGTAGCATTTTATATGAATGAAGAAATCTCTGCTAGCAGAGTCCAATATAAGAGCTTTTGTTAATGACTGTAGATGAGGCACTAGTTCTTTTCAAGTAGATGGCTGAACTTGAGGTGTGTATTTTTTCCAGGTTCTAGATTCAGGAATTGTTGAAGAAAAATTCCTGTCTTGGCTGAGATCAGGACCTTCTTTTCTGCAATGGCTCCCTACGTGTTACAGATTATCAGCCACAGAAATGGTTTCTCACCGTGTTAGGTGTAGAGTCTGCAAGACTTTCCCCATTACAGGCCTCAGGTATGTCAGCAACTACTGTAGACTATAGCATCCATGTAGAAAGTTCTTACTACTGTTTGCATACTCTGCAGGCTTTAACTA
Organism: Odontophorus gujanensis; assembly: GCA_013399175.1. Taxonomy (NCBI): domain Eukaryota; kingdom Metazoa; phylum Chordata; class Aves; order Galliformes; family Odontophoridae; genus Odontophorus; species Odontophorus gujanensis. Next base: position 1,314,716 of record VXAB01012447.1, read on the forward strand.
CTATCTGATGCAATAGACATGGGGCATAACAAGTCAGATGTGGGAAAGAGGGGACTGTCCCAGGCCAGTGCTCAGGCTTCCATCCTGTTCCACTTTATTTCACTGGCACAGGCATTATTATGGACACTTACAGAAAGTGAGCTTGCAGACCAGTGGTGAAGGCAAGAATTAAACTTTTATATCTCATTTTGTAGTTCTTTTTCTATGATCAGTTGGGCATATTAACTGACTAGTTAAGTTAGCCATCTTACTACCTTTTTCATCTGAGTAAAAATGCCTCCTGATTAAAAAATAGACATTACCTATGGACCAGAATGCATAGAACAGCATTTTACTGTTACTGTCTTCTCACTAATAGTAAACTTAGAGGGTTTGTGTTTATTTTTTTGAATTTTGGTTTTTGTGAAGTTACAAATTCTGCATCATTAATGTAGTAACATTACAGTTCAATGAGAGAAGCAGGTAGAGGTAAGCTATAAGAAACATGTGAGGATGTCATCACATTTTCAAAAATGATACTGGGGGTTTTTTGGACTGAATTTCATTGCAGCAAATTGATATTACCAAAATCACGACTGGGTTCTGGAGATTACTCCATTATCTCATGGGCAAAATAATGCTTGTTATTCAGAAAATGGTGGTGAAAATCTTTAATCTAACTTAGGTGGTTCTCTGCATTTCAGAATACAGGGATGTGAACTTCTAGAAGTCTAGCTCACTTACACCAAGTTCTCAGTTGCAAGGAAGTCACTTAATCCTTTTGTTTACTTTCACAGGTATCGATGTCTGAAGTGCCTGAATTTTGACCTTTGCCAGGTCTGCTTTCTCACTGGCCGTCTCAGAAAGCCACATAAGAGTTCACATCCTGTTGTGGAACACTGTTTGCAGGTAGAGTCCTACTCCTCTGTTCTGGTTCTTTATATGGGCAATTTGACAATAGACTCTTGAACTATGCTGGTTATAAAATTGTATATATATCAGCCATGGTACCCATGAGGCATTGGGATTTATTTATCTGAGAACAGTGAGTCAGGGAAAAGAAAAAAGAGAAGACTTCTAACTTAAGAAATGTTCTGTTCTGAAATAACTAAATAGAGCCATTAAATGTCATACTGCAAGTCCTCTTCCCAGGGACACGTACAGGAGATTTGCCATTTGCAGAACTTTCTGCAAACGTGTGGAAAGAGCCTTCAGTATGTGCCAGTGCTCCTTCCTCCCAGTCCCAACATTAATTTCATTCAGAAATTAATACTCCTACTGAAGTTGTGCTAACTCCTGTGTGAAACTTCATTTGTTTTGGAGCTTTTCAACTTTACTGTAAAGCTACTAGAGTCAATTTGTCTCTAGCAATTGGGAACATGGCACAGAGAGACAGCATAGGCCTAGGTAAGCTCCATCACCAGGCCAACTTGTGCTTTCATCACACTAACAGTGAAGTTCAATACTGGGAGTCTGTCTGGAAGATCAGTTTCTGCTTTGGGCAGGAAATTCCACGTCTTGCGACCCGCAGCAGATAGCTTTTGTGGATCTGTATAGCAGTACCTTCTGTTCCAGTGAATGAGCTGGAAGGCAACCATGAAAGTTTCTGTAGTAAGCTAGACTTCATGGTCACCTTTCTGAAACCCTGTGCATAGCATGAAATGTACCTGGGCAGCCCCACATCTATACCAAAACTAAAGAATGCTCTTGCAAGTAGAGAAAACATAAAACTGTCGATGCTTACTTCATTGCTTTCTTTGTTAACCAAATCCTACCTTTAACACTGTGAGAAACTATATTTAGGTGATTAATATCATCATTAAAAATAACGTAGAGATGTTCATTCCTCCTAATATCCTTCCTAATGCTCTAAGAGAACAGAACAATCAAATGACATCTCCTCATGTAGAGATTTCTATTAGAGACATTCAGTGTAATGTGAATGGAGAATACATTGGAACATTTGAATATTGAAGCACATGAAGGAAGAGCAGGAGGGATGTGTCAAATGCATAAAATGATGCAATCTAGATTAGTTGGTCAGCAAGCTCATAACCCTTCCATACACACAGCTTCTCAGGTCACTCAGATTAGGAAAATAAAAAAACAACCTGAAACCAAGGACAAAGCCATTTGAAGATGATAATGTGAAAGTAAAGGACAAGACTTGTGACTTTAAAATGTCGAAGGAGACAGAAGACAGCAGGTAAATCCTTAAGACCCACAGAGCTGAGCAAAGATGGAGAGACAAAAGATCAAGACAGTGAGTTCCTAAAAGAATTCAAGGTGCATCCAAAGAAACAAGCACAATACAAGGAACCCAGGAGTATGAAGAACTGACATCTTTTTTCCTCCATGTCAGTATAAGTCACTGTAGTCATACCATGCGGATACATACGCCTTGATATGTGGATGTTGGAGAGACCTGAACACATGTACAGTAGTACTTTTGAATGAGTTAGTGTGAGTGAGTGAAATTGATTTTGGTTTAAAATCAAGTCCTCTTTCTCTCTTCTACTGTATGACTTTAAGTTTTACGTACGATGTTGTTGCTGCAATATTGGGACTGAGTTGCTGGACTCAAGTTTCGTAGAATGGTTTGGGTTGGAAGGGACCTTTAAGGTCATCTGGTTCCACCCACTCGGCTATAGGCAGGGCCACCTCCACTAGACTGGGTTGCTCACAACCCCATCCATCCTGGCCTTGAATGCTTCCAGGGAGGGGACGTTTGCAACCTCACTGGGCAACCTGTTCCGTTGTCTCACCATTCTCACAATAAAGGATTTCTTCCTCATATCTCATCTAAATCTACCCTCTTTTTTTTTTTTTTTTCTTTTTTTTTTGTAAAGCATATAAGAATTGGTAGTAAGCCCTTTTCCCGTACATTCTTCTTTTAGGAGTCCTTGGTCAATTAAATTTTCACTTTGTCTTTATCAGGATGTGGAATGCTGAAATGGGTTTGAAGTGTCAGCACTGTTTGTTCTTTACTGTGCTGACACCTTGTGGTAATATTACCATTGAGAAATTACTGGTATGCGTGTTGCACATTTTCTTCTGTTTTTCTGTTCAGTCTCTTAAGCCTTTCCCAATGTTTTGCATCAGTCATTTTCTAGGGAATAATTGATCATGTCCTGCCATAATATACCTGTGGAACGTAGTTGTTTTACCTGATGCTGCTGTGACAGTTGGCATTATGGTTTTCATTGTATTGTACAAGAGGATGATGTGAAACACCGAAAGCTGTATACATTAACAGTTCATACAAATTTAAAAATTACTTTTTTTTCTATTGTTCAGAAGAGAACTTACGAACTAGTTGGACAGAATTCTTGTCGTGCCTTTGCAAAAACACTGTATTAAATATTTCCAGGCTGCTTGAGTTTGGCCCAGGCAGTGTTTTGTTTACATGAGAGAATTGGAACTGATCTTACTTGTGGTCCTGCATCATCATCCACTTCAGCTCCATGTCTCAGACAGCAGCCATGAACCTCTTCAACTGTTGAATAGCTGGATCCTTGTTTGCACTTCTTGCCTTTGCCTTGGGCTATGCCTACTTTTGGGCTACACCTGTTTGAAAATTCACTCTCTTCTCTGTTATCCCTTATTTCAACAGATGTCAGCAAAGGCAAATGCAAAGCACTTTCTCTGCACTATTAGAAACAACCTGTTTCAAGACTGCTGTGGAAGAAAGGGGGCTCAGAGAAGAAAGGTTCTGGAGATAACAGAGGAAAGGCATTTCCCTACTCAGAAAAAGATTCTGTGAGTTCCTGTTTTCAGTGAATTCATACTCTCTGAATAAAGTATCAGGATGTAGGATATTGCTTAATTGTGTTCTTTAAGTAAGTGACTTTTCCCTAAAAAATTGAGAACAGAAATGGGAAGTTGCTGCACATTGTTCTGTTGCTTAACTGTGATTACCATGCTGACAACCTAATGACCAGTTGCTTAAAAAATGCAACGTGCTTGTGTCTTCCATCCCTCCTTCCTTATGTCATCTCTTTCTTTCCATGCCATATCTAATGCTCAGACTAAGGTCAAGCATTGCAAACATTTAGTACCTGTCATGGAAAAACTGTGTAGATTTTTTTAAGCACCTCCTCTGTGACAGATTCATTGGAAATTAACTGAATAGCTCCTCCATGTGACCCACAGTGCTTTCACTGAGTAGCATTCTACTGAAGTCACAGTGATTAGCAGACCTTTGGGGTTACTCACTGTTGTGGATAGCTGATTTTTTGCATCACCATTCCAGTTCTTCTATGTCAGTTCTATTTTGCCTGCTTTTAGTTAATGTGTAAATTCATTACTGTATTTCCAGAGATAGCAGGGGTTAATAATAAGCATTAGAGGTTGTGTTAAGATTTTATGTGTAGTTACTCCTTCTTTGCTCTGGGATTTTGGTTGTTATTTAAGTGTAGAAACTGAAGAGAACAATTATATGAGATAAGCACACAGACTTGCTTGTAGTGTAAAGACCTAGTAACTCTTTTGCATCTCATGTGTTCTGCAAATGAGAGAGTGAGAACAAAACAGAGAAAAAAGGTCACTCCTTTCTAAAAGAGTTGTGTGTGTATATATATATATATATGTATATGTATGTATATATATTTCATCCTTGTGGGAAGGAATAGAAAGATCTGGTTATAAAACTTGACTACGCTATAGTGCTAGGTAAATATATTGCTATTAGAAACTGATTTTTTATTTACACTATGATCAATGGATGATAGTTACAATGATTGTCATAAAGAATATTATTTCAGTGTTTGTTCTTTGGAATGTGGTGAAATGCAAAACATTTTCCATTGCTAATATATGCTATATATCATTGTACTCAACAATGATATGTTCCTTCATTTTTGAATATCATTTAATCCTTCTGTGAGCAATCAAGATTTCTCTGTGATTCTCTGTGGGTTTTTGTTTACCTAACGCTTGGATAGCAATTAATGAAAAAGAAGCATTTGAGGGTGCTATTATAGGTGTTGCTGTGTGGCTGATGGGTGTCTGGGCTTTCCTAGCTTACAATGACCTGCGCAGCACATCATTTTGCTATCTTTCTGATGTTGAATTTCCCAATATATTTAGCTTTTGATTAATACCTAATGTGAAAAGTAGAAGGGACAAATTGCACTGATGCTAAATGGAAGAAAAATCTGATTTCAAAGTTCTGTTAAAAGAGCGGAATTCGTTTTAAGGAATTTCATTCTTTCAGCCAAAATCTGCCAGTGGACATAGCCAGACCATACATCTTTCTTTAACCAGTAGCACAGTTGTTTGTCTGCTCACAGTACGTTGCTTTTATCTTGATCATTAATGGTATCAAAACCATAAAAAGTTTGATCTTTTCTCTGCTCAGTATTTCTTTGTTGGTATACAGCCCTCCTGCAGAGCTCAGTGCTTCACCATTCCATAGATGTGAAAACCTGTCTCTCCCGGTGAACAATCCTATTCTGGAATCACCTGCATCTGAAGAAAGAACTGTAATGCACAGGAGTGACAATAACAGCGACACACCAGAGCAAGGCAAGACAAGAAGTCAGGTTAGTGAGACATCAAGGTATAATGGAACTAAAGCTGGGAGGAAGGCCTACCGTGTTAAGTCTCTAATTGATGTCTAATTACAAATACAAAAGAAATGTAATGAACAGCTTCACCTTTCTGTTAATTTCTTACTTTCTAAAAGAATGAGAAAACTGAAAACTCAGTAAACAAGATTAGTAACTAGTACCTTGACTTCCATGACTTTTGGAAGCATCTGTAGGAATATTTGCTTTGTTAACTCTTTTCTTTCCAAGTTGTCTTAGAGAAGCGCGTTAAAGACTAGTTATTACTAGATCCTGCTCTCTGTTGTGACAGCAAAAAAAATGCCATCATAACCTCACACTGCAAGCATCAAGGACATTTTAATTCTTAATAGGCTTAGACTTTTTTGTCACTGCAGCAATGTAAGAGGACAGTGTGGGCTCTTAAGGATTAAGTAGTGTCCACTCCAACTGAAATAGCTCATGCATAAAAGCTTTCCACCAATGTATTTCCAGGTTCCCTGCACAGAAGCAATACTAGAGGAGAGGAAAAGATAGTGCAAATAAAAATAAGTACATAGCAGTTCTGTGTTTCTATATTTATTTGAGAGGTTTATAGCTCTGCCCATACTCAGAAAGTATGGAACACTGGGTTGTGTTCAAACCAGTTTTTGTCATCTACTCATTCCGTTCCTCCCAGAAGTCAAGAGCACAGTAACTGCAAACTACCCTGTATGGGTCAGGTCACTCCCTTGGCTGCTACTCCTGTGCTTCTCCTTTTGAGGTGGAACCGTCTTTTAGGTCTCTGCTGAGCATGAGGTATAATGCCAGCAAACATATATCCACAGTAGCAGTGTGAGCAGATAATGCTTAAGCATGTCATTTTGATGGTTGGCACCATCATTTCAGAAGGCAGTGGGACAGGACTACAGCAGTACTCTGTCAATTGCATTGCTGTCTTGTTCAATTTTCCTTTGGGTGGAATTCTTTTGGAGCATTTTAATACTGATTTCTAACAGTAGTTTTAAAAAGTAGTGCTTAAACAGATGCAGACTGTAAGTCCTATGGTAACTTCTAGAAGAATCCATGAGCTTGAAGGTCTTAGGGTCCCAACTATGGGTCTCTCCTAGTTGCCCATTTTCTAGCCCAGTTCATACCATGCATCTAAACCAGCTTATCTGGAAAGGCTTTGTCTTTGTTACTTCTGGAACTACTTTTCTGCATGGCCCGGAGATTACTACTTGCACCCAAAGACTAGAAGTTTCTCTTCTCTATTCTGTGTCCAGTCTGTATTCCTACATCTTCTTGTCCCAAAGCTGTTATGTGACTTGGGAGAGTCTGTTCCCAAATCAGAATATTTTGTTTTTCAGGATTTTCAAAGAATTAGATTTTTTTTTCTGATGGGAGAGAAAACATATTCAAAAACACTCTGAATGTGTCATAAAACAAATAATTTGTCCTATATTGACCAAATTTTTCAGTCCGTTCTAACAGCCATTAGAAATACGTTAATGTATTTGTTGGTTGCGGTCAGTTGACTGAGAAGTTAGCTAGTAAATCCATAAAATAGGTCAAATCCCCAGATTGCCATGCCTATTTATAACAGAATTTGCATAGAAAATAAAATTTTTTTGCTGATAAAGTTATGAACAGATATTTTTCTCTGTTTTATTATAGGCTGTTGCGTCCTTTGAAACAGATGTATTAAAAATGTGTGATTCCATCAAAAGTGTTCACACTAAGAGCAGGTAGGTAAATGCAGTATTACAGTGACCAATGTCTGCTGGGCAATTGTTGTGATTTAACCTGTTAGATGGCTCAGTACTGAACAGATATTTACTCACTTCCCCTCACCCTCAGTGGGATGGAGGAGAGAATCAGAAAAAACATAGAACTCGTAGGTTGAAATAAAGACAGTAAAATAGTGCAGAAAAGGAAGGAGAAGTAATAATAGTATACAAAGCAAAAGATGCGCAATGCAGTAGCTTATGACCTCCTAAATCCAAAACACAGTGCCGTGCCAGCTAGTAGGAAGAAAATTAACTCTATCCCAGCCAAAACCAGGACAGCCGTACTGCTCCAGTGAATGATTTTGAGATCTTTAAATAACTTCCCATCAAATGTGGATGAATGAAAAAACTCAGCAACAAAAGTTGCAAGTGAAGATCACTGGAAAAACAATTTCAGGCAAAGAAAAACCCTTTGACCCAAAGCTTATCACAACTGGGTGAATGAACTGCGTTACTCATGGGAAGCTAATGTTCCTGTAGTCTTTGTAAACCAATGAGTCTACAAAGGAAAGTGAATCAGATAAACTTCTGGATGTAACTAAATGAGACATTATTAAATGAGACTTATTATTAAATGATATTATTATTATTAAATTATTAAATGAGACTTCGTAGAGAGATCCCAACTCTAGACCAGAGATATGGGTGGTAGTTTTAACATACTGTGCTCTGTGTAGGTACTTTCTGAATCTTCCCTGTGTGTGAGAGTGAAGCTTCTAATCATGAAAGTCTCAGTATCATTTCAAGGGAATGTTGCCTGCACAGGAACTGTTGGTACTGTCAGACAAGCTTTACAGAATGACAGAAGAAAGAAGGAATTCAACTAGAGAGGGGAAGGCTGCTTTTATTCCTATGATGCCTAGAGAAAAAGGCTGCAAATCTTTTGCAGGTCAGGTATTTGCCCTAAGAATTGCTGGAGAAGTTTGCTCCTGGATAAGGGGACTGCTATTCCTATTGCAACTGTCTTTATAGGAATGGTAAACCTCAAGATGCAAGACACTTCCACTCTGCTTGCATCTTTCCCACAGTACATTCCTGTTCTTGATAATTCTGTGTATGTAGCCCAGTTCCTGAATTACTGTCCTCTTAGCCAGAAGCTGAACTAACAAAGAGGAGAAAGTTTGCTCTACAGTGTTTGCTCTTTTCCATGATTGGAAATATGTGTGTCTATAATGGATCTAGCAAAACTTCCACACTCCTGTCTCCCTGGAAGGTACATGGAGAAGCAGTTCAATAAATGGAAGAACAAAATGCAACTTCTTAATAACTGCCAGGAGGACAAAAGCTTTAAAATAGAGGCAAAACTTGAAAGCCTGAGAGCAAGCCATGAAAACCTGCAAATGGAGCTGCGTAAAATGAAGCAAGAAGTGAAGGTACAGTGATAAAATTAATCAAGAATGGTACTGCTGCTTTTCTTGCAGACCAGTTAGTTCCCTTGAGTCTGTTTAATGCATTCTGTGCTTATCTTCTCAGTCAGCTCCAGTTTTTGTCTTCATGGAAAGCAGATAGGCCCTTTGTGGCAGGAATTTTCTTCTCATTCTAAGTATATTTAGCACCTAGTATGGATAGACATGTCTGGGATATTTAGATAATATTGCAATAAAAATAATGAGGAAGAGTTCCAATAACAGTGGGAAAATGGTTCCCAGCAGAAGTATTAGATACTTCACGGCAGTTGTTCCTTTAGAGATTAATGTTATATAGGCACAGAATATATAAAACAGTTCTGTCATTCCTAATCGTTGTCTTGTACTGGGATGTAATACAGACCTCCTAGAGAAAATATTTTTTTTCTTTTCAGTCACATTAACTCTGGTTCATTTGAACTATATCTGAGGTTTTGAAAAGGTTCTGTGTTACAGGGAACTCATACACTTTTGACAATACAGAATTCTGTGGCATTTTCTTCCATGTAACTTTTAGGTTTTTTTCAGGTCAAACATACAGGAATACCAGACACATCCACAGTGCACAGCTTTATATCACTTGCACGTGGAGTCCAGTATGACCTTTCATGTCCCTGTATTGTGTGTATGCTGTGACACTGTCCTGTACACAACATGTGGGGTTGGCTGCACACATGCAGTTAAGTGCCCAGTGCATGCACAGTTAGTTCAGTGCCACCCAGTTAATTGGACTTGGTGTTCATGCAGTAATGGTGTTTGCCATCCTGATACTTATAGAAAATTCCAAATGGAATTGTGGCACGAAAACCGGCCTGGTTTTGGAATTGTGTATGCCAACAGTCATGATGTGTTTGATATGTGCTTAATTTGCATATATGTTTTTTCCCTTAGCTTACTTCCTTTAGAGTGACTTTCTTGGAAATTTAGTCTTGAAACATTATAATCCTCAATTTTCAATGCCATTAAAACATATGTCTTCAGATTGGAATTGTGGGAAAAAATGACCATGTAGACTTAACCAAACTTAAAGTTTTATTTCACTGCAGGCATATATTTTATTTGTAAAAACAATCAGTTTAAGTACACCAGAAATTTTATATATATAGATATATATATAATATTTCTGACTCCAAATGATTTTTCCCACTTATTTTAGTATTACCAACACACAAAAACATCAATTATTTTCATAATGTATTTTCTGTGTTTTGTCTACTGTAGACAATGTTACAGTCAACAGCGCATCCTTCATTTTCACTGTGCCAGAATATGATGCCAAGAAATCAGCATGTTCTTCAGGAAAGCAGAATGCGGGGTGGATTAAATCCTGCTAAAATGAAGCCCATTTCCAGAACAAGAACAGAATGGAAAGCTTTGAATCACCTCAACTTTGCAAATAGAATACAGGTTTTAGAGCCATCTGAGGCTCCTGCTACAGTGGACTTCATGTTCTCAGAAGACCCACCGAAGTCATTGTCCTTGCAGAGTGACAGAGTTTTTATGGGACAGTTTAAAAAAATAAAAGCTAATCAAACATATCTGCCTGAATTGATGGAAAACTACCACAATGGCATCGTAAGGAATACAGCTCTTACTCAAGCTGCAATACAGATACCACCTGATAAGAAGGAACTCTGTGATGAAGTGGAACTGCAGCAGCTAGTGATGAAGCTGACAGATGCATTGTCTCTTCAAGCCCAAGCAGGTACCAGTTCTCTCAGTTATCTAGACACTGTCTTCTCACCTTCATCCAGATTGCTTTATAAATCACTCATAGTCATTTAGCTTTCAGAGGAAACTTAGAATCTTGCCCTTGCCGTTGTAAAAGTACGATATTGCTGAAAGGTGCAGTATAGGTATACCGTAAGGTGCAGAACTTACTCCTTTAAGGTAGAATATAGCCCCTAATACTTGAATAGTTTCAAACAAGCATGTAAGAGGAAGTCAGTCTCAGCAGTCAATTCAGGAACAAGCTCATACTCATGAGGGCACTGGAGGTCTTTTCTTTTGTCAACAAGTGCTGTGACACAGTGACTATTGCTCTAGTCCCAGGCAGACTCTCAGCAGTAGAAAATGCTTTTGTAAGCAATACTCTTTACTACAGCAAAACTTTGTTCAACACTCATGATGATAATAAGGATGTAATGAGGAGAGTGACAAAAAAAGCTGCTGCTTCTGAAGAATTCTGTAATAGGGAATTATGAAGAATATTGTAGAGCTCTGGCAGCAACCAAGTTTTCTGAAAGAACTAAAATCTGTTGTTCTTTCAGATCAACAATCGGCTTTGAAGCAGCATTTCTTCTCTACAGCTGAACATGTTTGCAGATCATTCTCTGACCTCATCAACCAGGTAACTTTGCCTGCTTGGAAGTGACAGAAACTGGTGTTCACCATTCAGCTGCACTGAACTACTAAAGGTAATTAAAGCCATGTCAGACTCTTTAAATTATCTCAGATGTTGCCCTGTAGTAACTGAGCCTAACGGTTTTCTGCAGTGTTAGAGGATAACATTCCTTTTCCATTACTTGTTTCTGATTCCTGTACAGCAGATACAGGGACAACTGATTAAAATGAGTATATCATCACTGATGCTGCACTGGCTTTCACGACTGTCCTGTCCTGTACTCTTTTCTCACTGCTATGTAACTGATTATGAATTGTTTTCCATAAACATTTATTTTCCTATAAAAATGGCTTGAGGCATGTGGTTTTAGTGATATATTGACTATCAAGTCATTTTTTCTTTGTCCAACTGGAAGGAATAAATGCTTTACAGTCAGACACCTCAGAACTCAATACTCAATAGTCACATTATTCCAAACTCAGAAATACATATTTAAAGAAAAAAAAAAGCTTTGAACATTTAAAGGAATTTGATTGCTCTAGAAGAGCCAATCCATTATTGGTTGATATATACATATAGTAATACAGAACAGTTAATAAGAATGTAATGTCTAAGACAGAATGATTAATAAGAATGTAACATTGCCTACAGCATCTAAAATGTGTGAGAAGTCATTTTTACTTGGTTGCTAGCACTGTATGAATCTAAAACTTCCAGAGTATTAAAAATACATGTGAAGCCTGCACATATATGTACAGGAGTCCATCTGCCTATGTGAGTAAACATGCAATACTGTGTGGAAGTTTGAAAGTAGGTGACAGGCTAATGGTAGTAGATTGCATTTGTTGACATAAGCTACAAAGGATTTATTAGTCCTCAGCCACAATTAAGCTGAGATTTGAAGAGAACGGAATATACCAGATGAAAGAAATACTGCTTTGGAACATTCATACTATAGTCTAGGTTAATTTCTTATAGGGATGAGTGAATTAAAGCCTTTGAAAGAACTTAGATCATTCTTAGGAGAAAAATTGTAGGAACTCATTGCTTTTTTTTCATCACTTCTTGTTGGCTGCTTGTTTTTACAGTGTACAGCACCGGTAATTTCAGTGAGATACACTGGTATAATTTGTAATGATAGAGAGTGTCATAATTGCATGTTGTTTCAGTAACAACCATTCTGAAGGTTAAGATAATGGGTGAAGATGGGGCATGGTAAAGACCTGAATGTTATTATCAGGTATTATACTTCTTAGGATTGTTAACTATTTATCATGTGACTGTGTGAACTAATGGCAAATTTACTGGTGTGACTCTTCAGCAGTGCAAGTGATTTTCCGTTTCTCTCTCTTAGTTGTTCATGAGCCTTGCTTTAGTTACTTCTTAGGAATTGTGCTGTATCTCTTCAGGGTGACAGCTCCAAGGAAAATATTTTTTGCTGATAGTACATGGAATTATTTTAAAGATCTGAGAAATAGAAATGATTCAGTACCACTTCAGAGAGAGAGGAAACCATTTAGTGACACTGTTGCGCAGGAGTTGGACAAAAAATAATGAATTAGTATGTGCATGTGTGCTCAAAACCAGTCATGGTTCAAGTGCAGTTAGCATGTTTTTAAGGATTTTAGTGGAGTTACTTGAATTATACCAGCTCACCAAGAGAGAAAAAGCTCCTAATTTTTATAGGAATTAGCTTGTGATGACTAAAAAAACAAATTGAGTTTGGGGAAAAAAAAATTCTGAAACTTAGCTTCATGTGTAATGAAACACAGTTTAGACTAATATGATAGAAAAAGGCTGAAAAGTGTAGTGCTGAAGAAAAGCTGCACAGCAGACCTCTTAATTTTCCACATATTTTCCTTGTCTTCTATTCTTCAAGTTGAGTTAGAATCACAAATATACAGGGACTGCCTAGAAAATGGCTAAAGATCTTGTTTTCTGTTTGTAACACCTCAGCTACTTTCTTGAAAGACCTTATACTGTGTAGTGATGGTACTGAACATTCCTGTTTGTTTTTTTTTCTGCTGGTTTTAGTCATCAAAAACTTTAATTACACATAACACAAACATCCAAGAATTACAGCAACAAAGAATGGTATGCAACTGTAAGCTAACAGATTGTCTCTAGCAAATGAATGGCGAAGAGGATGAAAGGTAAATAAACTAATTGACAGATAAAGACTCCAGAAAACAGGAAACAAATAACAGAGTTCTCTAGGAAGTGTATTACACCATATTCTCACATAACTGGAAGATAATAGCTTTTCTGATACACCTGTTCCAAGAAATGCAAACAACAATCCAAACAGCATAGCTAGCTATTATGAGAAGATATACAGCCACTTCTGACAAGGCTTTAAATACTCTTCAGAGGAGATAGATATGAATCAAAATGGTTGTAAACATTGGCAACTGACGAATACTGGTTTGGTCAGATGCAATATGGGACAGGCCTGAAACACAAATAATAGATAGGTATCCCTGAAATATCCCTGAACCTCTTACTATTTAACTCTCACTTTTTGGCAGCACGTGAAGACTCGGGGAAGTGTTTTTCCATGTCAATAAGCAGTTAGTTGCTAGTTCTGTAAGGTGAAAAGGGCAAAGTCTTAAGATTTTATTTGGTTGTTACTCAATCCTGCTAACAGTGGAGCAACCTCAGCCATAAATGTTCATTCCACCCTTCACCTGCCATACTTAGACTGAGGAACAGCAAGCCAGGAACAGAATCAACAAAAATTATCCTGGGTCATGCCAAGATCTGCCATGAAATTCACAGTGGGGAAGATAGGAAACAATTTTGGATTATTATTTTGAGAAAGTACAGCAAACCTGCTTGCATGTCATGCTCACTGTACTTGCTTTATCTTAACGCAACCACCCTAGGAGGCTCCAGTTTATAATAAATGAATCAATAGCAAACATCATCATCCAGATGTGATTTTATGTCAAATCATTGAGATTAAGACCACTATAAAACAGAATTAAGCTGCGAGTCCTTCAGAGAGAAGAAAACATCTGAAGAAGGATTACATGCAGGAATTCTATCACGTTTACATGAAATTTAATCTTCCTCCCCCCTTGCTTTTTTTAAAATTTATTTCTGTACAATTAATAACACAGATCATCTCCTTTACATCAGCAATTTGCAAACATTCTCTGTAGCAGGACCTATGCTTAAGATTCATCTGTTTTCTTAGTCTCTCCTGCACGTACTAATCCTTGCCTGCCCCTTTCCTCTAAGGCCAAATGGTGCTATGGCTTGTTAATAAAGGAACTTGATGAAGCAGAACAGTATTGTTGAATTAAGTTAAACATCTGCTTGACCAGCAGCGGTATTTCTCACTTTCTGTTGCTGTCTGAAGGGAAGAAGAAAGCTGCCTGCAGCCCTTTCCTAAGAGACTCTCTTGTTTAGGAGGAGCATATGGAATTTGGATGCTGTAGCCCTTTCACAAAGGGTGCTGTGGAGCAGAGTCTAACAGTACCTGTTCAGATTCTGGCTTTTTTTGTTTGTTTTCTAGAGCTTGGAAGCATACGGTAACTCATGCTTCTATGATACCAATCATAGTGTGATACCAATCCTACTTGGCTGGGCAACCAGCCCCTAGCATGCTTTGTTGCTAGTTTATTAACTGTAGGGATTTTGAATGAAGATGGTCTCTCTTGTGTTAGTAGAAAGCTGTGCATAACAGGGCTTTTAGATATATTAATATAATTTAGATAAATAGCAACAGTAAAATGAGAGTGAGCAGATCTGTTGTATCACTGCCCTTACCTTCTTCCCACATGGTAGTAGAGCATTCTTACAGGCAGTAGGGGCATGCTCCTGTACTCTCATTACTTTCATGATCCTCCTCCATTGCACGTTTTCATGGTTTGTTAAATGCTCAACTTTAAGCACTTATTCAGCCCCTCTGAATTTGGTAGGCATCTTGAGGTTTGCTGTCTGCTTTTGTAAAATCAGTATTCCATCCAATGGGATGATGATTAACATTTATTTTATTCAGGTCCAGTGGCCATTTCAAGATTTCATTTACACATTTTTTTCTATTTGAACTTACTTCTACAAGCTGCTGGACACCCAAAATGCTTCTGCAAATGAGTTTTTATTTGGATGTTTCGTGAAGAACAGAACAAATATTGCCATATGCTCAAGGAAAGAGGCTTTGATTGAGCAACTAACTGGAACTTGCCCAGAAAGCTGAACTTTGTATTTGCATACATCCAGCATATCAACAATATAATATATCACAATTATATCAAGTTCCCTATTAAGAGTTATTGATAACAGTCAGAGAAAACTGACTTGGTTACAAACAGCTTGCAAACTAAAAGAAAAAAGCAATTTTAAGTCATTTATGTGAAATCCTTTGTTTAAATACTTTGTGAGAACGTTACATTTTAAGATGTATAACTAGAATAACTTGTATAACTAGAAATCTAAGGAAATACCATAAAACTATCCTATGAAAGCAAACAGAGGAGCTGGTGACACCTGTTAACACCTTTCATTTTGCTTTTTGCTGGTAAACTTAAGTGTCTTTGGGAGATATTTTTAATAGAAAAATATGTACTGCTTTTCTTTAGTAGGATGATGTCTTTCAGCAGCGGTTGCTTTATATGCATGTGCAGCTACAGATACAGTAATGGTGATGGTAGAGGTTTGGGCAAGTTCCTGCTCTGTTTGTCTGTGTCATTGGAGGAACTTTTTTCCTGCTTTGACACTCGAAATAAAATAGTTTGAGTAGGTCACATGCATCACAAAAAGCCTCATATACATATGGATTGAAGCAGGCAACTGCTTGTAAACCACCCAGTTTATTAAGGAGACTAAATTCATAGGCACTTAAGAAAAAAGAAACACAACAACAAAATGAAACAACAACCTATAATTTAATCAGAAAAAGTATTAATTACAAGCATTTGTCCACCTGTAAATTAACAGCAGTGCAACTCTGAATGCAAAAATTAAAGAGAAACAGTTAAAAAAAAAATTTACCAATAGAGATCTTGGTTTAAATGTGTCATTTCCTCTTTCCCCCTAGCTCTCCAATGATTCTTCCAAGTAACGTAGATCTACTCATATGCATGTGCTTTTTTATTACATCTTCAAATAAGTCTTTCTTCCTCAGAATTGGTGACCTCTGAATATGAGTGAACGTCCCTGAAAAATGATATTAAAAAAAATATATAAGTAAGTAATTTCAAAATGACAGAGAGCTGCTGAATGCTCATTTTCCCACATCCATGTTTCCTCTATCTTCAGCTGTTACATTCTCAATATTTTCATGTACTAACTACATTTTGTGGCCCCAGACCTCTCATTTTAGTGATAGCTATCTCTTTTCATCCGCTAGATGCCTTTCAATGACAAACCACTCTAGTCTTTCCCTTCATCACAGGCCTTTCTTTCTAGCCTTCCTATAAAATCTTTTCACTTGTAATTAGTGGAGCTAGAGCATTTATCTATTGGAGCCTACTCAGTTTTACAAACTCATTGGCTTATTGTTAAGCTTTCTGCACAATGAACAAGATCTCTCTTGCTATTTAGTAGCAAGTTTATTATTTCCTTGAGGAACTACAAGATATTTTCTTAGCAATAATCTCCAAAAGCCAACAGAGTGGCTTTTATTTTAGATGTAACAGTCTTCTGAAAAAGTATCTTATTAAAACAGTATCTTTACTCACCAGACCTCAAACGCTTAATACATCAGACTTTGCCATAGTTCTCTCCTTAGCCCCCTAGCAGAACTAGGGCAACAAACTGTGTTTGTCCCTAGCAGCTGGGCTATGTGCAAGAGCTCATCTGGGCCTAGTTATTTGCACCTGTGAGGGAGGTGTGTACAGCTGTGGTCACTTTGAGTGATGAGGTAGAGACTGCTGGGTGAGGAGAGGCGAGGCAGAAAATTAGGTAGTTTTTTGAATTTGCAATTTTCAACTATTTATGCTGGTATTGTGCTACATGTCTCCTTGAGGAGGGTCTTCTGTAGCAGCTCTTCATAAGGATTTACTGTAAGTACAAAAGCTTTATTTTCCTTGTGTGTGTTTGTTGTTTTTTTTTTAAGTTTTAATTTGGCTTGTTGGAAGTTGTTGTAACTATGATGTATCTAATTACTCTGTTGTAACATATTAAGTGGTTTTTTTTTTTAAACCTGCTTTTCTTGCAGTGCTTGAGTTTTGGGAAAGGAAGGGAATGGTTGATTAAAGATACATTGGTCAAATAACTTAAGAATTTTCCCTGCTTAGTTTAAAGGTTACTAGTGTTTCTCTGTAGACTATCTAGGGAGTTTTTGTACAGTTAGTTTAAGTAGGGCTTCAGCAGATGGAGGCAGTCTGTCAGGAAACTCAAATACAGCAATTTTGTTTGTTTTTTTTTTGTTTGTTTGCTATGTTTTTCATGAACTGTGTAGAGTTTAGAGTATCTCTAGACCTATTGGTAACTGAGTTGTTTCAGAAAATTGTGTTTAAAACTGCAAGCCTGAAACTGAGTTACTTCTACCAGTATCTTAGTATACAATCAGACTTGATATTTGTTAGAGGGCAGAGTTTGAAGAACTATGGAGGTGCTTCTTAGATGTAGCAGAACAGTTCTGTTCATTGTTACTTAAAAGTTTTACCAAGAAATTTCCTAGTTTCTTTAGCTTTGCAGATTTCTCTGTTTTTCTTAGACAAGCTTAGTTCCTGGTACTTTCTGCTACTGTGAGTTGAAACTAGGTGATCTTTAAGGTCCCTTCTGTCCCAAGGCATTTTATGGTTCTGTGTTACTCAATCTTCATAATGATCTCCTGGGATTTATTTTCTAGTTCAACAATCTGACGTGATGACAGTGATAATACTTTAACACTAGCATTTCTGTGCCAAGTCCTCTTCTGTCTTGTTTTTCCAGTTCAGTGTGCTTGAACTACAGTGAATGTAATTTACAGATCATTCCTGATTTATGACAATTTACCATTAAAAAAAAAAAAAGTTGCACTTGTAAATGCTTAAGAGGTTTAAGATGGAAAAACTTCAAATAAAGAGTTATCAGCAGTTGTAGAAGTAACAGTACTGGTTGACTCTTCTAAAACTAGCGTACTGAAACCAATCCATACCTGTCCATGTAGGTGTGAAATGAAGAACAGAAGGTCAATCAAATGCAGTTAATGCTCCTCTTTGAGATAAGGAAACAGGCTTGTACGTATCTTTACACATAATAAGTGGTAATTCAATTTCTCATTGCTTGCTAGGGTGCAATTTATATCTGTGGTTATTAACAATTGATTTCTGCTTTCACTAAGCAAGGTGATGTGGTCAAGGACTACAAAGATTAAAACAGCTGGCTTTGTTAAGAAACAGGGAGACTTGAATGAGAGGTTAGATAGCTCCTCAAAGAAATAAAATTTAGTCTGATAATGCTACAAGCTACCTGCTTCCAACTGATTATAATCAGATGTATAGTGAAACCAGAGCAGCTGGTTGCAATTTACAAAACAAAGAGGTCAGAGGATGGGAGGGAAGAGGAGGATGAGTTCTTGTTTCTTTTTAAGCGTGAATATTTAGTAATATCTTAAGACCCTCTCTGTAAGAGTAAATGAAAGTTGGTATTAATCACAAAACAAAGAAGCTAGTACTTGAAAGGACATCGTGCTGTTACTCTTAATCTTGACTGCTAGTCTTGAAGAATAATTGTTTATTTAGGAAAATCAAAGTGTGATATGAAGAACCAGTTGCAAATAAAAGGCTCAGGGAATTTAGGCAACAAAATTCAAAGCTGTGATCCTGGGGAAAAAATAAATGACAAAATTAATCTGCTGCTTTAGCTTGATGGTTCTCATAGCTTTTAATAGACATACGAGGCAGCAGTACTAACGCTATGTTCTACTTGTACCTAGAAGTGCATTAGCCTGATTGGGACAGCAGTTTTTTTCCTTTGTGAGATAATGCTTGTTTGATTCAGTTTATAAACTGTCACTGCGTGAGTTCCTCTTCATTCTGAGGAGATTAATTCGAACGCAGCTCCTATCTCCTACCTTAATGGCTAAGATAGTTTTGTAGGTAATGGGTGTAAAGACCTCTTGATCCTTCTTGTTGTTTCCTGTGTTCCAATACACACACACACACACACCCAGAAGGTTGAAGTCTGTGAGTAAGAGCTGGACTGTCCAGTGGTATAGTGTCACTGGAGCAGAGAAATGCTAATTTCATGTCCCTTCTTCACCCTGATAGGTAACTGCCCAGAAAGGTTCTTTATTATTCTATGGACATTGACCCCAAAATCCTAATAATTTAAACACGGATCTAGGAAGTGGTGATAAGGATCTGGATCCTTTCAAAGAGTAGCACTGTCCCTTTCTGAAAGATGATATTTTCCAGGGAAGGATGCACCTATTGGTAGCATGATTAGAACTGAATCCTTGTAGAGGACTGAGTTTTGGGAAAAGCTATGCTGTATCTTTCCATTGGGAATGGGGATCCTAAGTGACAGGTGACCTTTTGTGGATCCTACTTTGTACCAGCTCTTGCCTTACTGCCTACAGAGATGCTTACTTTAAATCTGTGGATTCTGCTCTCAGGTAGAGAACCTAGAGATTAGGAATTGCAGCACTTCAGTGTCATAGAACCTGTTCTTCCTGAATCTGTATCTGTGTCTGAAAGCCTGCTTGCACCTGAGCACTAGGTTTGTTTCCATTGTGTGTTGGACCAAGTTACCTAGAAATACAAACATGTAGTGGTTGACTACTAAATGGCAATTAAACGTATCGTTACTCCTCTGCTGAAGGAGTGCTGCTCTCCCCAGCAGCACCAGTTCCTGGACTAACGTGCTTTTTAGAGTGGGGAACTTGGAACTAGCCTGTCCATGGCAATAGAACATTGGTTAAATTGCTGGTGCTGAAGAATATCTTTGCTCAGGTGCTGAGCTGCTGTCTTTGTTTGAATCCTCTGTTTTATTTTCTACTCCTGCTGCCTTTTCTGCCCAACTCGCATAAAAAGGAACTCTTGACAACTATTAAGTCTACATTATTAGGAAATCAAATTTTTACTGATTGCTTTGAATTTTTGCATAGTTTTGTGTCAGATTGGTGGGTGAGCTGTGCAGCACTGTCAACTGTGTGCTATTATCACACAGCAATATAAGCCTGTATTTTCTTCCTTTCCTACTAGACTCTGTTTACTGCCTGTGAGACATATTAAAGTAGTAACCTTGGTTTCTCCCTGTGAACTGAGAAGGTAGAGTAGTGATCTTCTGTTGGGTTTCTGCAAGCTGTCTTCTTCCTAGGCCATGGGTTCTGGAGAGCACACAGTCCACATAGATATCCCAGAAGAGCTGAGCCAGGTCCCAGAACAGAGCCCCGTGTTTCAAGTTTTCTGACGATTTCAGGAAGATCATGAAGTCCCAAAAGCCACTGACAGAGTCAGAAATGCGAGGCTTCCTCATCTCCAGTAAGACAGCTGAGGAGGATTCCCAGCACTGAGGGTCTGCTCGCCCAAGTGCCAGTGGATCAATTTGGCTGTGGCACAGGAAGGGTGTCACGCAGAACATTCCCATGACTAGCAGAGAGTAGGTGAGCCTCATGTTGCAGCAGATTCTCCCTCTGTTACCAAAATCCGTTGTGTCACTGAAACATAGCAAAACCAAAATAACTTAAGGTTATCACTGTTAAATTCAAGAACAAAAGCCCTGGTACCTTTGCACTACATAGAAGGCACTAGATGTTGATAATAGTTTATCTGTTCTTTAAAAATCCAAATATGCTTTCTTCTATAAATACAGTGAAACTGGATTATTCTGTGCTGCAGAAGCACGTGTTAAAACTGTTACAATTGTTCTGAGATCCCTGTGATAAACTCCTTTATCTCTATGTTCTTTGTATTGAAAGTTTTTTGGCAGATTTGTGGATCCTGAAACTTTTCCAGTAAAGATCCATTCATCTTTGCAGTAAAGTCTTGCTTTTCTCCAAGTCCTTTAAAATAGTCTGCAGGTGCAGGTAGAAAACTGTTGAAAGTGTGTTCTAATGAATTAATGGGTGATTGAATTACTACCATTGAGCAGGGGTGTTTTACCTGCTAAAATGCAGAACGATTCTGAAAAGAGGGTACAGCAAAGCCATAGTACAACATCTGCATTGTACAGCATATGTATGTTCATGTATATAAATGTGCAGATTTTTATCACAGATCAGTGACAGTTGTCTGTTTCACACTGTAAAACTTCACAAGCAGCAGCTACAGAGGGAGAAATCCAGAAAATAATAATCTTTTGGGGACAGAAAGGCCCAGTAGTCTCCATCAGATTTCACTTACAGTACCTGCTTCTACTGTGTATCTTCTAACATGTTTCTAGTGTTATTTATGATGTGGAACAAGTTTGGGGTTTGTTCTTAGTTTAGATCATGGTGCTTGGAGAACATCCTGTTTGTAGAAACCAGTATCCAAGATCAGTTTTTAGGACAAACAATTCTGTTTGAAGGCAACAACTCAGCACACATGAAGTGGTGTTTGTTTGATTGTTTGCAGAGGGTAACTGGTTGTGCGTGGGGTTGAACTTTTTTGCTTTTTGTTTTTAATGGGGAGGGAGAAGATACCTCTCTTAACCAGCTTAACTTAGTGACTCTTCCATGAGTGCTCATCAAAAGCAAAAGCAGTATCTTTCTACTTTGTGAAGAAAGATGCCAAAGGCAGGATGTGTGCATGCAGTGGGATGATGTGTGTGAAAGTAGCCTGGATGCAGCTTGTGTGCAAGAACAGAGAAGGCTATGCTGCTCTTTTGAGCATATATTATTGCGGGTCTAACGGACTCTTCTGTGATTTTAGTCCTGACAGTGTTGTTCTTCTTTAGCCCCATGTGGTTCCATAGTCAAGTTCTGGGAATTTTAGAGGTATTTAACTGTAAGCAGTTGGAGAGTGAAGTCTGTATTCAGTTTGAATTAGGATTCCATGAGGAAAGTTGACTTGGCAGCCTTGGAAACAAAACTTGTATTTAAGGAAGAGAGGATAGAACACATTTCTCATGCTGCTCGGACAGTTGTGGTAGTAACAGAACTGATCTTGTGCTAGCAAGATCTCCAGAAGCATCATTTCCCTGTATCCTACTGCTCAAGGCAGGTTTAGATTGCTTTCTGAGAGGCAAATCTAAGGACAAGCTGTGAGTTGCTACTCCATTCTTCCTAGTGTGTGCATCAGAGCTCTTCCAGTGCACAACAGGCACCTGTGTCTATGCACAACCTAATATATATATGCTTACTTTCTCTTTTTAGAGGGGCATAATTAACTTTCTTAAAAAGAAGCTTACTAACCTAAAACGTGAAAGAAACCTAACTTAAGAATAACTTAAAAGAAACTTGAGCAAATAGTTCAGGCTAAGGAGTGACACTAAAATCAATTAGCTGTCATTTGGATGGGCTATACCATTGGTTACTTCACCCTCTCTGCTCCATCTCCCCCCCCCCCGCCCACCCANNCCCCCCCCCCCCCCCCCCCCCCCCCCCTTAGGGAAGCTTTCTAAGTTAGAAAACTGGGCAAAACAAGGAGTGACTCTTCAGAGGCGAAAAACAAAGGGGCTGATGTAGGCAGGAGCTGGGAGGCTGTGCCAGGCAAGGTGTGGTGTGGGCAGCACTGAGAAGGGCCGGCACCCAGCCCTGCTGCTCCTTGTGTGCTGGCTGAAGTTCAGGAGAGTTTATTTCAGCTAGCTTTCTGCAAGCCTCAGGATTTATTTTAATGGCCAGGAGCTGCGGGATGCTCAGGAAATAGTGTCAATATGCTCATGGTGTNCCTGTATCTACTTTCAAAATGTGATCAAACATACCTGCTGTATTTATACGTGGACAGACTATTTACAGAGGACTGTGCTAGCTCTGGTTGGTTGATTATCTCTGTGTGCAGCAAGGTAACTTGTGTTTAGGGCATGCAAGTATCACAAAGATGCATTATCTTCCAGTCTAGTTAAGGAATAAAGGGCATACTGTAATGTCCTGCTGAGTTCTGTAGACATTTGTTCCACTATACCTTCAGCATTGCACGAAATAGGAAGTGCCTGAAGATGATTTGTAATCAAGCTGAGAAGGCCATGTATCTGTACTTGCAGACAGTTATAAAGGGAGATCTAATTCCATCTCCCTAGAGCAAAGTGCCAAGCAAGTTGCTAGCAATAAATGGTTTATGTGACTACTGAATATTTTCCTTTTTGAAGTTGTAGAGGGCATTGTTGTAATTGAGTCTGTGACCTGTCCTAGCTAAAGCCAGCTGTCAAATTCCCTGCGTGGGTTTTATCCTGTCCTAGGATTTTTATTGGAAGTTGACTCTTGACTAGTGGTGCATGTAATGCAGTACTGGTCTTATTTGTGGGGTTTCTTTGTTTATGTCCAATTCATTTTGCTCAGACTTATGTTTTATCTTTGATTTCACAGTAATCTCATTCTTTTTGCTCAGCTGAGTCCTCCGGATACAGCAGCACTCTTCCAGTTTTGTACAGTCATGGCAGATCACACCAGGGACTTTGTTGCTTACTCTTTACCCTGTCTCACAAGGTTATTATTTAAAGCCATTATCAGGGCTAGGCCTAAGGACAGTGGGGATACAGCCTTGTCATTCATCGAAGTGCAAGTATCCTGTGAGCATCCATGGGAACACATTTATCATCTCTGTCAGCAAATGACATGGGCTGGGATCCCCCGTATCTTACTTTTTAAGCTATTAGAAGTCACATTCCTGATCAGCTCCCTAGTTTCTCCTGCAATGCAAGCTGATGGATTGAATCAGCTGGCACCGTGTGTTTCTCAACCCCACACTGCTCCCTCCCACTGATCCTCTGGACCTAATTCTCTGATGAAATGGCCCGCAGGAAGGGCAGGAGACAAGAGGTCGTGGTGCGGACACTTGGCTTGAAGCATGTTTGTTATTAGCATCAGGTTGTCAGTTGTGTCTTTTTCTAGCCAAGACTTGAAGGTCTTTACAGATGAAATTTCAGCAGCCTCACTGGCTACCTGTTCCAGTGCACTGCAGTGCTGCCTGTGGAACCTTTTATTCCTGCTATTTAGGTTGAGTTTCCTAGTCTGTTGTTCTCTTGCCCCACTGTAGCTCTACCAAGAAAAACCTGGCTCTGTTATCCTTCTAGTTACTTGAAGGCAGGTTACAGGATTAGATCATTAGTTGCCTTTGGCTGTACCTCGGCCATTTCAAAATGGCAACATTCAGGTATTTCTTTCCTGATGTACCTTGTATCTAGGTATTCTTGCTTGTAATTTTTGATAGCAATATTTTCATTGCTGTTAAGCCCCATCTTTAAAACATCCTAGACTGTACAGCCTAATTTCATGTTTAATTCCAAGATTATTTGTATGTCTAGACTTTTGTGACACTTAGAGTTTAGAACATACCTTGAGTTACAGGCAAGTGTTTGTGGTGTTTGCCTGGAATATCTTTGTGTGTTGCTGGTTGCTAGTAATCAGTACTTGCTTGAATACTTGGAGTAACACGCTTGCAAATCTGTGTGCTGGTGCTGTTCGTAGTGCTTCATGTAAGCAGATCAGGTCCAAGCTCTTACAAGTTTTATGCAACTTGTGTTTCTTGATCTCGTTGGATAAGTCTGATGCTAGGTGACTATCTGCGTGGCACGCAAGCTCTTCAGCCTGTTTTGTTTGTCTCCCTGTGGAATGATATAATGGCAATAGGTCCAGTGCAATCAAGTAGATGTTACAAAAGGAGGGAAAAAGAGTGCTCACCTGCCTCTCAGGATTGAGGCTTGCAAGGGAAAACTCCACAGAGGAGGGATCTCCAACAAGAGATCCTTTCTCTGTGGCAGTCAGCATTTAAATGGGGTCTAAGAGGGGTTGAGCCTGGCTCCACCCCTTCTGGTTGCACGGGTGAATTGCCTTTACCTGTGTTCCCAGAGCTGACTGGGTCTTTTCTCCAGGTACTCAATCAGAGGTTCAGGCTGTGACTCAGCAGTTGCCATACACCCTCTTTGTCATTGTTATCAGTCCTGTTCCTATGCTTTTTTTCCTTTTACTGTGTGACAGATATGTAACACCCGAAGGTTTAACTTGTATTGCTTGAGCTTCTCATCCTGTTCCATCAGGGTGAAGGGACTCTGGTTATGAAGGCCTTTTGAATCGCTGTAAGTTGGAGCCGTAGTGCAAATGGCTGGAGCATGCATTCAGTAGCTCCTTATTAAGAGATCTGTCTTTTCTTTAATAAAAGCTTGTTCTGTCATCTTATCCACCAGCTGTCAAATTTGAGCAGCCCTGACACCACAAGTGTGTCTGGGGCATCTTCCCAAGAGCAAATTTAGGTGGTATTAGTCCTATATTGAAGTGTCTTCTTTGCTGATGCTGACTGTAAATTAATTCATGAAAAAGATATTCCTTGTAGAAAGTCTATTTAATGTAAACTCTGAAAAGCCATCCAGAGCAGGTTATTTTGTAAGTGCAAGCTAAAGAACGTTGGTAAGAAAACTAATATGTAGGCTGATCTGAAAGTGGTGCCTTCTATTTATTTGCATGGAATCTACAACAAAGAGCACAATAGCACTATTTAATGGAGCAAATTCTCAGCTACAAAATACTATTTTTTTCAATGCAGTCACCACCATTAGCTGTGTATTTTCACCAGTGATGAACAAGAACCTGCATGCTGTGCCTGTAAAATAAATAAATAAATAAAAATAATAATTAAAAAAACCCTGCACCAGCAGAGGTGACCTGCTGTTGCCACTGCTGAAACTCACCACTCACTGCCTTGCCGTGCTCACATATGCTGTTTGGTCTCCTTAACTGTTTAGCAAGTGCTGATGGATGTCAGTGGGTGCCATTTTTTCCTCATGGATGAATTCAGTAACACACCTTTGCTTCATATGTATTTTCATGCCAGACACCACTTTGTCAGACTGCCCCTCTGCCACCATCTCTCAGACAGCAACTTGTAATGGAATATTGGTGGGAAGGTTCAACTTCTACTGCTATACCACCAACATCTACCTGTGATATTGTGCACCAGAAGAATAAAATAGGAGGCATGACTTTCAGAGCAGCCCCCATATATTTTTTTCAAACTGTTATTGGTGCCACGTGATGCTAAATGCAAATAACCTTTGTAAAGGACATGACAGTGGCTATCCAATGTTTCATCTCAGAAATGCATTCCAGGAGGTTGCCATGCTGCTGGGAAGTGTGCCAGCTTGGTGGCTATCACTCTCCTGGTCAGCCAGGTGTGATGGTGGGAGGCTGCCTGCTTGGCTTTGAGGCTGTTTGGGGAACTGGAGCAAACTTTTAAGGGCTGGGAAGGGAGTCACGGGAGGCTCTGGGAAGAATGAGGGTATCTTGTTTCATGCAAGAGGGTGGGCTAGCAGAGTCTTCAGCTTTCCTTTGTTACCTGCTGTAACCAGCAAACAATCCACTTTATTATCTGTTTTGCTGCCAGTTCTAGCCTAGGGTTTCTTGGCTGTTATAAGGTACTTACATCTCCCTAACCCTGAGATTCCTTAAGGAGCATTGTGACAGAGGCAGATAGATTATTTATTTAATTAAATGATTTTATTATTGTTACCTAGTAGGCTCTGTTTGTTCCAAGGAGGCTTGTGAAACCTTTGTTTTTTGTTCAGAAGTGTACCCTTTGAAACCTGCTCTAGAAGGTATACCACGAAGGTGACACTAGAGCAGAAATTTTATGTAGCAAGTTTATCTTTAAATCAGCTCTTGAGCATTTGGAGAGACTCTACTCTGATTTAATGAGGTCTTTTCTCTCCTGTTCTATTCTTCATTAAGCACGTCTGAGGAGCAGCTTACCCTGTGAAAAATGACTTTGAATACCATAGTGCAGGCTTGTCAGAACCATTTTGGGCAGCTAGCTCTGCATAAATCAGAGCCCCCTGGTCTAGATGCTGAAGGTCATGTTTGAATAAGATGGTTCTTGCCCTAAAGATCTTCTGTTTGGAGTGGAGAATACTCAGCGAAGTCAGAGGAAGGAAAACTGATGCAAAGTATGAATATTTTTGTCTATCTGTCCAGCCCTCTGTTCCAGCAGCATGCAGATGCAATTCTGCTATGTAAGGGAATTGTTTCTTTTTTTTTTTTTTCCTCTGAATAATGCAGTTTTCTGAGTCTTGAGTTCAAAGCCTCATCATTAAACGAAGGACTATTAAAAAATCTTTAATTTCCTGAAGCTTTTAGTGAATGGTGGAGGGTACTGTAATAGTTCCAGTTTCTTGGAACTGCTTTTTCATTACACAGAAATCCCAGTCAAGCATGTATTGTCTGTAAACTATGTTATTGTTAGCAGTAGCTTCAAAATGGAACAAGTCTTGCAATAGTAACGTAGGGTTTGGATGTACCTGAAAGGAAATAGGGGAGAAATGAGTGACTTCAGAACAAACAGGCTTGCTTGTGCACTTTGTCTGCATTCATCTGATTTCTTTGTCAGTGTGCCCCGCTCCAAGGGTAATATAACAAGGGAATAGATCTGGAGATGAAACAGATGGCCAGAATATGTCAAATGCCAACATAAATGTACAAGAGCAGTACTTAGGCTTAGTCTGTGGTGCTTGTTTATGAAAGTGATTTGAGCTTTCTCCTTCCAAGTGCTGATCTGTACTACTTAAGGGTACTGCGAGTGTTGTCCTGCTCAGTCATTCTCTAATTACGTAGTTACTGGTATGTTTTGGAGCAAACCACTGCTACAAGCAACATTTCAGAAAAAAGACTCTTGCTAGGAAGATAAATGGATCTCTGTTTGCATAAGCTGAAGAGATGAGTGGAAGCATACTTTGTGTGACCGCGCTAAGGATGAATGTTCAGGCTTTGCCAACCTTAAGTGCTATAGATGGTGGGAACTCTGTGTCCCTAATGCTCCTGCCCCACAGCTTGGCACAAGCACCAACACAAAGCAGGGGGCAAAAGGGGCCATTCGGCACTGGTCCCATCACCTTAGTGCAAGTTGTTGCCTGCATTGGACACTGGTGGTTGATCTGTGTGTTTTTCTGGAATGTTGAATGCTCCTTTCTGGGAATAGTAAAGCTTTTGTGTAATAATTGGAGCTGTGTTTCAATGCTCTGTGGATCCTAATGTGTATTGAGGAGTCTCTTTTAAAGATTGGGTGTATGGTAGTTATTTAAAAACTCATCTTAACTGTCCAAAGACCAAAACAATGGAAAACTGTTCTGAGCTGTTAAGGTCAGTGCCTATTCTGTTTCACAGCAAATTTTCAAATTTATACCTCAGATCTAACGTGTGCAGGCAAGGTGCTGCCAGTTGGCAAAGCAAGGCTCAGGCCAAGCACTCATGCCTGCTCCTAAGTTAAAAGCAGAGTTTTAATAAGCTGCGTTTCTCTCTTACTTCCATGTTCAACTTTTGTGCAGGACTCCAAGCAATAAACAGTCACACACATTGCAGGTGAGAAATTCTTGCTTCTTGGTCCTGAAAGCAAATTAAGAGTTTATAAATTTTGGTCCGATGGCTGAGGAAATCTGTCCATCTAGGACACATGAACACTTAGAATTTTTTAGGTGTTGCAGTGTTGTGCTTGTGAAGCCTGAGAACTGGTCTTCAACCAGGCTCGCTGTTCTGGTTTCTGCCTCTTCGTGCTGAAGTGTCACATAAGCGTGTCCCTAAAAGGCGAGCAGTTCCCCTCGGTCAGTGTGTTGGACCAAATCCAGCCATTGGCAGGACAAGGAAGTACTGGGAAACTGGGACAAATCCCCAGCTGTACCATGGGTACTGACTGGGCACAGCCATGCTTATGAAACAGAGACAAGAACCACTTAATTGCTTCATGCTTTGAGTTAACCAGATTTGATGGGAAACTCTTGTGCTGGCTCAGAAAGTGCACGCTACAGCACAGCTTGCTATGCTAACAGTAGTAAAGATGAGAGGTGTTCCCCCCTTCTGACAAGCTGTTGTAAAGGAAAATATTAATTAAATGGACGGGCATGTGATTGCTGGGCTTCTGTACAGCTGAGCATTCTGAATTACATTGCCTTCAGGAGTGTGAAGTCGCTCAGAAGTTATAATAAGCATTAAGTGAATGTCTGTACTGCTCTCATCTGAGGTCCCTGTACTTACCTACAGGACACATTATGTTCTCGTGTTGCATGCTTTGACTGAATAACTTTTCCAACACACCTGCTAACATCTGGCCATGTGCTGCTTTGCCTGCAATAGATCTTTGTATGGAATTATAATGTGCAGTATTGAGATTGATCTGATCTTGTGGCTTTCAGCTTTCAGTAGTGTTGGGTCTGGCGTCACTACTACTAAACTTTTTAGTTACTGAACTTCATTTTCCAGTCTCTATTGTTTCTGATATTTCACTTTTTTTTAACCTCTTTTCAGTAGGAATCTGCAATAAGTACATTTGGAGTAAGAGGGATTTTCTGCTATGTATGTGACCAGTTGTTGTAGTGTTGATTTTGTTTTAAATAGTGAGGGACGTAGGAAGGTTGCTTTTCAGTATTTCTTGCTCTAATAGTGAAAGAAAGACCTAAAATTTGTTACAATTTATGTCGTCTTGTAAAGTTAAAGGCATATGTGGTGCTACACTATTGTTTTTTTATTCGTACCTTAGAAAAGCTTAACTCCTGTTTAAGGAATGAGTGTCCACTGTGATTATGGCCAAAATGTTTGCATGCTAATATTCAGTTTATAGACAAATCCTTCTGTGTTCAAATGGTAGGAAATAATTTAATGGATCCACTATCATTCATTTTTATAGTTCTAAATGCCAATACAGAATGCCAATAAATGCCAATTCCACATATATATCTCTGGGAGAACTGAGACAAAGGCTAGCTTGTTTTCCTGTCTGGAGCCTGAGAAAGCAGAGTAGGTCTGATAATAATGGGGAGAAAAACAAAAGAACAAAACCAGCAATTGAGTTCCACTCTGTAATCCACTAAAATGATGACCACAGTGTATACTAAGGCCTTCAAAATATTTTTTTTAATAGTTGCATCATTTGGACTTTTTTGCTTTCCACAACTCTCAATGTTTAAGGCTCCCCTCCACTAACTGCTGCCACATGTCTCGATCCCATCCCTGCAGTCAGCAGAGGGGACTGACACAGCTCTGCTCAGCCCCTGGTGCCAGGCAGGGAACCTCACTGTGACGTGGGACAGTCTGAGATCTTTGGTTAAATTCCTGTCATTTTCCACTGCTAGAGCTGTGATGACATCTTGAGCAAATACATTTACCAAAACAAAACAACAGGGAATAAATAAGGGAAAAAAATGAAAATTAAAAACTTCTCCATTCCATGTTCATGAAGTTTTTTAATACTCACTAAGATGTAGAACAAAGACTACTGAGTTTCCATTGAGTAGCAGCCAACAAAGTATGAATATTCAAACAAAAACTGATTTCTAACATCAAGTTGTGCACTTAAAAAATAATTACAAATAATTTTTAAAAGAAAGAAAACTAGTGGAAGCAATAATGAATATAAAACATGACTGAGTAGGCTTAAAGTATAACTTCAAGTATTCTATGGCATTTCCTCAGACATTTGTCTTAAATTTGTGCAATACCCATCTTTGCATAGTAAAGAAAGATTTGTTAGACTCCAGCCTTAAGCAGTCCATTTCTTTTAGCATGCACCTATACATCTGTTAATTTGCCTAGCGGTCTTCTCTCTTAGGAGGATCACATCCATTCAGTGAGAGCATGCAGCAAACTGGTATTAGCTGTACAGTTACCACAGTTTCTTGTCCAGGTGAATGGGTAAATAATGGAGCAAACATACAGTGGGTGAACTGCAGACGTTACCAACTGTGTCTTTTGATGACACCATGATGAACAAATTAAATGCATGTGTACTTTACAAAGCACAGCAAAGGCATGATGTAGAAAATGAACATCTAGCTACAACAGCTTTTATTGTCTAATGCCACAGAAAGCACTTCAGCCTTGACCCGCTCTGTGCTGTATCATCACTTGTGTTCTGTACACGTGGGGCAAAGAGCCAGCGCGTTCTTCCACGTACAGGCAACAGCTGATGAGTGGAGTGTAAACTCAGTCAAGAAATCATAATTCCTATGAAGCTGCTGGGGTAAATAAAAAGTTACTCCAGCACTGACTTTATGTACATAGTAGTTGGGGACCACTGTGGTCTGATTTAAAACATCACATCGCACATTTACAATGTTGTTTGTGAAATGCTTTTCAAAGGTTTATTACACAGGTAGCTTACATACATCCAGTTGATTTTATAGATTTTAATTTTTGTAACCATAGTATTTCCGTTGTGGTTACAGCAGAATTCCAACAAATTTGGGAATTGTGTTCCCAAGCAAACTAATTTTATAGGACACTGATATATTTGCAAAGATTTTTGGTTTGCTTGAGGTCAGGTAGGAATTGTTCAGAATATGACTTGATGTGTATAAATATTGACTACCTGTGTGCAGCACCTTTCACTCATAATGCATTAAGTGTTTAATGTGATTATTAAAGCTGTTCAGAAACTTTTATTAATAACTGTCAACCAAAACAATACATTGTAGTTCTCTTGTGAGACTGTTGGATTCAACATTATCGTAAGAAATATAACTGAAATGAGAAAGATTACTTTTTTTAAGTCACAGGAAATCTGCAGCATTTTTTCCAATGTTCCGACCCTTAAAGATAACTTAAGAAACAGATGGAATATATTGTATAACTTCAGTTCCATAGTTACTAATATCTAACCTTTAAATACAAAATTGCAGAAGTCTTTAATTCCAGTTATCAGTCGCAGCAATAAAGTTTATAGGTTGCTTCACTTAAATCATTTACTCCAGGTATTTTTTTAAGTAAGGATAAAGAGGATGAGCCAGATCTCGCAGGCCTATAAGGGAGTCCTAAACTAGTTCTCTTTGTATCTTTCTCATGTCAGACATATGCAGGTAGCCTGCTTACTGCAGGAGCAGTATTGCTGCCCAGCACTCTTCTGAAAAACAGTGGTACTCAAGGTGGATCTAAATAATTACAACACACGACCGAAATTATATGGATTTTGCATATTTTAAACTAGCTATCAGCAGCAAAGTGTCAAAAGATTGATTCTGTGTTATACTTGGAAAAGTGGAATGCATCACAGAGATACAGGGAGTGCATTAGAAACATCAGTTATCTTTGCAAGTTGCTTTGGGTAAGCAGAAGGGAAGAAAAAATTATTCTGAGCTTTTAACATTTTGCAAGTATTTTAAGGCTTACTGAAGTTTTTATATCACAGGATCTAGACAAGTTGAGGAAAAAAAAAGGCTAATGTTGAAAAAAAAGAAGCTTGGCACTTCTGTGATTAATTTGACGATGTTACTTTCTTACATTATAGTACAGAAAATCTGCCAAAAATCAGCAAAAAAAAAATAAGTAATTCAGACTTACAGTTGATGCATAGATATGCATTTATACACTTCAATTGTTTTTGGTCTTGAGCATACAAACTTCAGATCTCATCTGTTTGGTGTTAGAACTCCCTGTGTCTGCATGCTATTCTCTGCCTTTTTTTTTTTGAGCAAGCCCAGAGCACTGGCTGTGAAACATGCGACAGAATAAGAGGGGAGCAAAAGAAAAAAAATTAAAAAAAACAACATCAAAAATAGATTTACATAAAGAATAGAACCTTTTTATATGGAAATCCTTTTCTGTATATATATGTATAGATATATATATAATTTATAATCTGTGAAAATGATGCATCAAAATTTTATTTCCATATTTACACTTTTTCCTTCTTGGGAGAACTTCATCCATCTCTCAATTGCTTCCACATCCAACAGACTCCTGGCCCAGCAGACAGGGAGCTCACTGAGCAGGGAGCTCTGAGGCCTGGTGACAAAGTGCACCGCATGGCCGGAAGATCTGTCAGAGCCTGGTATTGGCTTCCCGGTGGTTTGTAGTTATTGGGCTGCAGGTTCTGCGTGGGGTCAGCTTCCTAGCTTGGTTGTTTATAATGTAAGCCATGCAGGTTACCCTTTCAAAATTAGCTTCTCATGCCACTGGAGTTTGTTAAGAAAAAGGAAGTCATGCGAACATAAGTGAAGTTAGAGTGCCCGTAGGCTGGAAAAAAATCTGCTATTTCATGATTTTTGAGTAGTTCTTTTATTGCACTTGTTCTTTGTCTCCCCCTTGGTTTGAGAAAAGAAAAAAAGAAAACAGCTGATTTTGAAATAGTTTGCTATTAACTTATCAGTTAACAATAACCAGTGAAAGGTGAATGGAGAAAGTATTTTCAATTTATCTCCAAAAAAGATGGTTTTCTCTCTCCTCAACATCTCAACATTGTGGTTGTAGCTATTTTTATGTTCTTCCTTATTTAGTTCCTGCACAGCTACGGCAAAGATATCATACCCAAAATCCAGTAGTGAAAGAAGCAGCTCTTCAAATTGCATTTTTTCAGATAGGGCCTTGTTGACTTGGATCGAACCTTCGTTTTTTGACATTTCTTCCAGGTTGCATCAAAAGGAGTTGGGGAAAAAAAAGGGCAGATTGTTAGTTAGATATATAACAAGAGCAAAACCAATGCCACGGTCATAGTAAAGTAAAAAGCTCACACTGAGACAACATGTAATGTTTGCAAGAGGTAATGTTTTAAGGAATTTGGTTGCATGCTTCCTGTAGTGTAGTAACAAGTATTAGTTTCTTTATCAAGTCTAAAGATCGTGACGGTGTACGTGTTATTTCTGTAGTACTTCAAGTGGTCTGAAGTTGTAGAAATGCTGAAACCAGAGTAGTTTGTCTCCACTAGGCCAAGAAAGCATGCATATGCCTAAGCAGAAGTGAGCCAAAAGTAAGTAGTACGTAAGCACACAGAGACTTGGGTTCTCATAGCAGGTGCTCATCTTTGGTTATATCAGAATTTAGTTTGCACGTTCCATGTGAGGAAACCTTGAGTGCCTCTGTGAGCTCTTATCACACTATTGACCACAATTGCTGTGGATCTCAGTAAGGTGCAAAATGCTAAGACATTGCACTCGAAGGAGACTGGACAGTTCTGTTAAGTTGAATGGTCAGAATTTAATGTTCAAAGCGGATAGCAATCTGATAGGTGATATCCAGGCTCCTACGATACTGGTGTTTACCCTATGTCAAACAGCAAGACATCACAAAGCCAACAACAAAAGTTAGGTGCAACCTCCCCAGTATCTGGCTTTATGTGGGGCATCAAGCAAGGGGCTCATGCATTTAGTTCTCCCACTGGGCATATGCACCACTACCGCCACCAAACTGACATGCAAAAAATACGAAACAGGAATTCACAAATTCCCTAGAAGCTACATACCATCCCCAGGATTTTCTATTTTCTGCAGGCCTGCTAACTACTATGACTGCTGCAATATTAATAAGTATACTATACACCAAGTTTTCCTGGTGGTTAAGAGACTATGGATGTGTGCGAGGGAAATTCTTTTACAGAAGACAGCCAAAGACTGGTAGTTCCTGGGCATCTTTTCTTTTGTTGTTTTGAGTACCACTGTCTATTTTTTGTAAGGTGCACACTGTGTGAGAATTACCGGTGTTTAAAATATCACTATGTTCATCTCTCTAACAGCTGCCCTCCACAAGGACTGTTATAACACCCGTTAGGATGACGCTACTTCAGTATCTCAATCCATCCTCTCTGTACCACAGGAAAATTTGAGGTGAGCAAATACTTTAGTTTTTTTTCAGGTCAACTTGCAGTAACTGCATAGGGTAAGGAATATGAATATAATGCCCTCACAATGCCTGCATTCTGTGATCTGACCAAATAATGCTCGTTCCCTAGTTTCATCCAGCTGAAATGCACACTTCAAAGAATATTATACTAATTAAATTACTGCCCTTCTTCACTTAGGATATCCTAGTAACAGTGTTGTATGAGGGGAAAAAAACTTAACACCTGAGACACCGGAAAAACATTTAAGATAAGAACCTGAAACAGTCTCTGAAATGTTAAAATGTCAGGTACGGGGTGAACAAGGCAGCATGGTACACATGTGTAAAACGTCACTGAGAGCCTGCCACATCTTTCTTTTGCAATCTTAGCACTTTACAGAGCTGGACAGTGAGGTGCTACCCAAACTTGTCTTACAACTTCACCATGAGTTATCAACCATTTTTATGTTAAAATGCAAAGCAGTATTCTTAAATCTGCAAATAGCAACTCGTTCTATCTTCCTGTAGAAAATTACAACAAAAAGAAAAGAAACTAGGTGATTATCACATCCCAGGTAGCTGCAGTCAGCACCATTTCACAGCCTTGTGTTATAGTAGCACAAGGTTCTCATACAGCATTCCGCTAAATATCAAGTAAGCTTCTGCTAAATCTCTATGGCGCTGATCCAATCACATCATCTATCTAGGTACTTCTCCTGGGCCTTTTTTCCTACCTGCCTAAAACTTTGGGCCCATAATCATGCCTAGCTTCATACAACTGAAGTATTTGAAGAACAGGAGCTCTGAGCACATGGCCCAGGATGCAAACAACAGTGCTGCTCTGCACTACTACCTGCTGAAAGCTGTTTCAAACCTTGCATAGGTAGACCCTAAGTCACAAGATAAATTAACTCTTCCCTTAGAAAATCAGTGGAACATTTTAATGTATGACAGTATTTACCTGTGATACACAAATGAAAAATTACAGATCTCTATCTAAAAAGTCTCTAAACAGTGCAGTAAAAGCAATTTGTGAGCTAGGGGCTACAAGGGACCTGTAGAGACCACAGAGGAGAGTGCTGTATTTATTTGTTGTTTCATGTCAAAAATCTGTGAGAACATTAGCTTCTTTTTGCAGTTAATATTTTAATGCCTGGTTAGGTAATAATAGTCAGCCTTTCAGTCTGTAATCTGATCAGAAGAGGAACCTCTATAACCAGAATTATAGACTATTCTGAATCAAAAAAGCCTACTACACTGTAAAATGATACAGCTAATGCTGTGTAATATGATCATCTTGACAAATGAGAAGTATTTCAGTATAAATAATTTTTAAAAGGCTGAATTTATGCAAGAAGTACCTTTTTGTAATCCTTAGCATTTTTCCCCACTAATTAGTAATATGGTGATGCAGTAAATTATTTGCATATCCTTTTCCAAACTACATAACCATTTATTCCAAATCACTAATTTAATCACTTAAAATAACCAGTGCTTTCAGAAGCATCCCTAAAATGGGATTCAAACACTGGTTAAGAGATTAAATAAATAATGCTTTTTAATAATAAATAATAATAATAATAATAAACCCCACCCAATACCTGATTGAAATTAAGAAAACAAGAAGCTAAAGTTAGCAGGCCAACATTTTAAGCTGCTATTTGTTGTAATAGCTCAAGAAAAGTGAGAAAATACATTGTGAGATTCTAACACTGATGTTCATGTAGGCAATAGCTGCAGCCAGGTCATCCTACATGCTTTAAGGAAGTGCTGGTAAGGGACTGAAACCTCATTCCTCAACAAGAGTCTTATTGCCTTATCTTGCATAAGCTTTTGGGTGTCTACATGCATCTGCATGGACCAGCTAAAAACGTAGCATCTATACGGTGTGCACATCTTCGGTCCAACCATTAGGCCTCCACTTAAAAACAGAAAACTTGAGCTCTAGCCAAGAAAAAAAAAATGCTGAAACTATGCAGAATAGTACCCGTGACAATGAGAAGCAGCTTTTCATGTTCCCTCATCTGACTTTTACTAGCATTGCTCCTTAGCAGCACTGCTTCATTACTGCTTCATTACTTGCCTTAATACTGGTTAAAGTCAACAGCAAAAGCATTTAATTGGCTCGTATTACTGCAGTAGCTTTGCAAAATTGAATATATGCTAGAAAAATAAGCAAGCATATGTCCCTGAAACTGATATTGCACCCAACACAGAAAGCCCGCATAAAAACGACTCTCACTGTCCTTTCTCGATCAGTCCTGTATAAAATGTCATATACCAAAATCTTGCACAGACTTGTGACATTAAAATTAATGTCATGTTTCATAAATGCTGTTATTTCTGTATACTGCTCAGTAGAGTACAGATAGAAATATGTAGTGCAATTTAAAATCCAGCAGCTTCAGAAGTACTATCCAGGGCTCAACTCAAGTAAAATCTACCTCCTAAGGAGGTTTCCTTTTAGAGCCGTGATGAGACTATGTCCCTGAAAATTCAATCAAATTTTTTTCTTCCTTATCAAGTTGATATGTAGATAGGATTAGAAAAATTAATCTAGAATTCGTTCTTGAAACTGCAAGTCTTAACCTCATTTCTCTAAGCTTGCATCAAGCTTTCTTTAATGTTTCCCCCTCAAACCTCCCCCCACCCCATCTCAGTTCATGAACAAAGTTTGCTTAGTTGCAGCTTACGTTTGATTTGGACTTGACACCACAGTACCGTATGTTCATATGAAAATCTGATAACCTGTGAAACAGAAATCACATCTCCCAGTTTGTAAAGCATTAGCTACCTTCTCTCATATTTGCAGAGGCTAAACATACCGCTTGCTTAAAGAGGACACATTTAAATCCTCATCTGTCTCTCCAGATAGATTTGAAGCGAAGTATGAGAGGGTCTACATGTGCTAGCCCTCTTTCGTACACAAGTAGAAAAGCCACCAACCCCCAAAAGAAACATGCACTTCAAGCTGTGAGCTAGGCCAGGCCAGTGTACTTGAGGTTCTGCTACAGAATGAACGCTTGTGTCTTGCTCTTCTAAGAAAAGCAGCTTTGAGAGGCTTTTTTTTCAATACAGGTTCTCTATAGGGATAACAAGTTTGTAGAAATATGCAGGCAAAGAACTGACAGCAGGATGCAAAGTGGAATGTTTGTGAGAGTAGCCAAAGGGATGCGGAGCACAAAGGAGAAATGAGCAGTCAGCGCCTGCACTGCTTGCACAACTGCCAGCAGCTGCTACAGAGGGGCATCAGTCTGGGCTGCTGGTTGCTAAGGCACGAGCTTGCTTAAAAGGGGGAAGAAAACACCTAAAGTTTTGGTGTTTCAATGAGTTGCAGTGTGCTTTAAACAAAGTGTTTTGCATTACAGATTTATTAACTAGGGGTAAATACTCTGTCAGAAAAATATAGATGTTATTAACACATATATATCTGACAGCAAACAATGATCCAAAAGTAAAACCTGTCATTCATTTCCTCCAGCAAAATGTAGTTACTGGTGCTCCTAATGTTATTAGTTGAGAAGTCCATATAATATAGTTCCCAAAAATGAATGATTTTAACTGAAATGTTAACACGAGTGTTGCAGAAAATTTGGTTGTATTTAGTTAAAAAGCTAATTACAGTTAAGTGTTAAAAACAAACAACAAATCAGCTTGTGGCATCTAACCTGATTTTTCTTCTGCATTGTTTATGTGCTTTGTTTATGGAAAAAGATAATTCTTTCCTATAATTTAGCATCTTATGGGATACGGTTTAAAAAAAAAGTGCATCACGTGTGCATGTGTTAGTTAATGCTATAGAATATGCCCACTGTGTACTGAAATTATGAGGAAAAGCTCAATGCCCAGACTACACCTACACATAAATACATCTTTCAGTCTGTCAGTTTCAGTGTCTCCCACACCTGAATCCAAATCTGTTACTGCATGATCTGAAGTATAGACCTCACCTGAAATCTCTTGCTTTGAGCATGGACACAATGACGTAACACAACAAATTAAGTATTCATAAGTATTTTTTAAAAGTTGATTATAAATATGGAACATATTTATCTCAGAAATACTATAAGACTACAAAATGTACATGGGACTATATTAAAATGTTGTTGCCTTGAGACACGCCCTAGCAACTGCAAGTATTGGAGGCTGACCCTGGGGTATTTCTTATACAGCTAAGAGGAGTTGAGAAGAAGCTGTAAAAAATAACCAAACAAAACCAGAAGCTCAAGGTAAGTCTGTCCACGGGTGTTAAAAGATAACATACCCATGCTTAAAAAAAAAAAAAAACCCCAACTAAAAAAAAAAAAAAAAAAAAAAAAAAAGATTGACTGAGGTTTCTTAGAAATTCTGTATGAGATCTGTTCTTACTGAAGCAGATGAGGAGCCTGGAATGCCAGTGCTGCAGCTCCATTACCACCACGCAGCCTGCAGCTTGTGCCAGTGCCAGGGGGACACGCAGGGAGTGCTGCTGCCCACTGCTCCCCACCGGCTCCGCTTCATTGCACAAAGCCCACAGCAGTGCTGGGAGAACCACCTGAAAGAATGCAGCAGGTCCTGGGTCCTTCTGCAGGCACCGAGACTGGAAAGCAGTGCAACATCAGGTAAGAACTGCCTTTTTCAGAAGAAAGG
Source organism: Odontophorus gujanensis (assembly GCA_013399175.1). Lineage (NCBI taxonomy): Eukaryota > Metazoa > Chordata > Aves > Galliformes > Odontophoridae > Odontophorus > Odontophorus gujanensis. The sequence goes on from VXAB01012447.1 coordinate 1,353,967, forward strand.
GCAAAGTGCTCTTTGTTTTCACCTGGGCTGAGTGATAGTTAGCTTTATTTTTCTTCTATATGCATGCATCATTAAGGTTGCCAGATCCTAACAAAATAAAACAGTCAAAAATAGGACAGCAAATGTTTTTAGGTGACTCCAAAAGTGAATCAACAGATAAACAGGCCTGATCATTATTTTCTATTCTGATAACCTTCTTAATTAGGAAACTTTTTTTCTTTTACTTAACTCAGTCATAGAATATGAATATAGACCATACATTATTTCTTTCAATTATTCTAAAACCCTGACTGTTGAGAAATTACAGTTTGTCATAGTATGGCTTGCTTTTAATTCATGTTATTGAAAAGCAATAGCAACAAATACTGTTAGAATTTACCTGTTCCTGTGCTTAATGCTTCCACAATTTGTAAGGTTGAAATGACTGGTTCTAAATGTAGGCCCTCTGTACCAAATATGGACCATGTGGGCGTATGGACTTCACACCAACCAAGAAATAAGAATTTCTGTACGAGGCTCTCATTTAACAGTCACAAGTACAATGACTGTTGTGCTGCTCAATAATTACAAACACATTGAATTGAAAGGTTTTTGTTTTTCAGGAGACACTTCAAGCTCTCTAACCTGAGCTGAAATTCTTAAAAAAGCTGTGAATCAATAATAATACTACAAAAAAAAAAAAATCAGCACTAAGAGCCAGAAGTTAGCCCTGGTATTTCTGAGACAGCTCTTTCAATAACACACTTTTGTTACTGAAAACTACTCACCTACTGCCAGCACTCAGCATTTTCACATAAAAGATTTTTTATTACTAGAAAAAAAAATAGTATCAGTTTTAATGTACTATATCATTCAAAACAAACAGTCCTCAAGAAAAGAATCACAGGGGTTAGAAGGGATCTCAAGAGATCATGGAATTCAACCCTCTCCCCCCTCCCCATCCCCCCACTAAAGCAGGTTTTGCAGGTTGCACAGGTCAGTAACTGATACTTGCTCAGTCAAATCCAAAGGGGCAGGAAGGTTTTGCCTGCTGCAGAGGGAAGGTTAATCTTGAGGAAGCCACAGCTACGGTGAGAAATTTTATCGTTTGGTTTTTTGAACCCCTGTATTCAATTTCTCTTGAAAGAAAATGACACTAGTAAATGAAAAAAGAAAACAAGAATTTGCTTGCTAATTGTTAGGTGAACTCCATATGAATGTTAAATTGTTTCTTTTACTGTTGTTCAACTTTGCATCCTGATGACATTGGCTACTTTTGAATGCATTTCCACTGCTTGTTCAGCACAGGTGTAATTTGCTATCTTTAATTTGTTGTCAATTGTGCAGAAGTTAACTTAAAACTCTTGTAGCAGGAACTCAACATTTAGTGATGAAAGCAAGAAATAGAACTGCCAGAGCCACTGAAGAGAAGACATGCGGCATTGCTTACTTAAAGCCCCATCCTGTCCCCCCAAGGACAATAGCTGCTACCAGGATGGCACCAGCGATGGAGCCTATAATAAGGTTGGTGGCACTAGGACCTGTGATAAAGGATTACGGTAAGAAAGACATAAAAACCAACCACTTTATTCACATAAAGTGAACGAACTTGAAGTGTAGTCAGCATGTAAAGGAATATACACAGCACACAAGGTGATGTCTCCAGACAATTTCAGCAGGCCCAGCTTACTTTTAACAAGAAATCTGTTGGTCTCTGCACTATGTGCTAAGTTAACTTCTATCGTAGATAAATGTCTAATATAGGGCAAATTCCACTGTGACTTTTACTGTTATCTGATGAATTAATTTTCAACTAAGGAGGTCACTAAGATATTTGCTAATAATTCCTTAACTTAAAGGTAAAAGTATAAATGCTATACGTTTTATGACTACAGCAAATGGAAAAAAAAATCACAGCCCCCTATTTTTTAATAGGGATTGTGAAAGGTGGTAGATACTTTAAATTAAGCTGACAGCATCTAGCACCACTCGCTAATCTGAGTCCAGACTCCTAATTACGTCAATGCTAAATTTACAAACAATGCTTGACAAAGGAAAGAATTACATAAGGAACAGAAGTAGACATAAAAGCTGCACTCCCATTAAGCTTCCCAAACATCAAAGCATCTCTTTATCATCCTCAAGAAGCTACTTAACAACAAAGTAAGGAAGGGTGGAGCAGGAAAAAAAGCAACAAAAAGCAGCAGCACAAAACATATTTGTGCACTTTTCTGAAGAGAAAGAGATCATCTAAGAAATTAATAATTGACCCATAAGTGCTCTATTTACACAGGGTGCTACAATTGACTATTTTACCATTTAAACTGTTCTGCACACACATACAAAAAAGCCTATTGAGCAGTCTTTGATGTAAAGCTAATTGCATCTAAGCTCAAGGCAAATAAAACCAACGCAACAGTTATTTTATAATGTATTGCATACTGTGTTAAAACATTTAAATATTTAGGAATAGTCTTTAGATACAGTTCTTAGCTCCTCCTAACCTAGCCTCTCAAAATCAACACTTCAACACAGTAACAAAATTAAACTGAGTTCTGAATGCCATAGGACAGCTAATATAAGGAAGAAAAAGGAGTAGCCAGAGATCAACAAAGGAAGGACAGCTGCTGTAACTCAACATTTTAAACCTAGTGCCAGGTCCCAGATACTACAAAAAGAAAGTACCCTAGGGTCTAGGATTCAGAGCTGTGACCTAACTTCACTGTATCCATTCTATATTTACTGTATCAGTGCTGTAGGATACATGAGTTGCTACAAGAAAACTAAGCCCTCAGATTTTGTTTTTAACACCAATCAGAATGAAACAATTATTCTGCAAACATGTCATGAATTGATGCTGAAAATAAGTATGATTTATTGCTATAAATTAGTATGCATAAAATTCAGGTAAAATAAAATAGTACTTTCCCCTCATCTTTCATGGGGAAAAAAAAATGACAAAAAATCCACCCTATATTTTGCTGTGAACTTCAGTTGAATACTTTCTTTCTAAGGACTACACATATTTCAAGAAGACTGTTCATTTGCTACAAGGAAGTACAGCAAAATAACAGAATGAGGTTTAAACATTATCCCAAAAGCTTGAAAGGATTTGTTTTAAAAATTGCTTTCTGCAATTCATACAAAAAGAGTATTTACTAATATTAATAAAAAAACTGAAAAGAAATAGCGTGAGCTTTACAGGTATGAGCAGTACACTTGACAATAATTAAAAGGTAATTTTTCACAATTTAGAAAATACCTTGCTTAGACTTACCTTTGAAGTCACACCTGGCTCTAAATTAATAGGAGTGAGCATGGTGGAGGGTAAATGAATGCCATTTGATGGGCACTATTCTCCTAATTAGGCTTGCTTTTAACATTTTGCAACCTAATGAGCTACTGTATCCAACTTGGATATAGGACTTACTCTGGATTTTATCAAATGATTGCACACAACAAAAGACTGTAAACACAGAAACTAGTTTACCTGTAAGAAATTTTAGAGACCTTGAAAAAGTCTAAAGCTGATTTCTTTCCAGCTATAGAATGCTATCTTCCCACCAAAAAAAAAAGTACAAGGATTAGAATATAACTTAAATCAGATAAAAACGTACTACTAAACCAACACTTTTTAACATCTGTCCTCTTACTTTGTTCCCTGATTGTTAAATGTTTGAAAAAAGACTGAAAAAAATTGATGAAAATTCAAACAGAAGAGATATGAGTCAGGTTAAATTAATGGACAAGTTACTCAACAGTGTTAAATAATAGAGGAATCTTAAATAACTATTTTTCATATAATGGTTAGGGTTGGAAGGGACTTTTAAAGATATCATCTGTCTCCCTGCAATGGGCAGGGATGCCTCTCACTAGGCTAGGTAGCTCAAAGCTCCATCCAACCTGCTTCTGAATGCTTCCAGGAATGAAGCATCCACAACTCCCCTGAGCAATCTGTTCCACTGACTTACCACCCGCATTGGATCTAAGAAATAGATTTGTACAATCTAAATCTACCTCCTTTCAATTTTGAGACCATTGCCCCCCTCGTCGTGTTGCTACAGGCCCTGGTAACCTTCTCTATCTTTCTTGAAAGCTGTGCATACGTATATAAAAATCAAATAGCTACTGCTAAAATTGAGTTAGTAGGCTAACACTTAAGATTCCAGTTCCCCAAAATTATGAAGATAAGAACTACTTAAATGTATTCATATATGAATTCTATACTTCAATATTCTACTGTCACAAGGTAAAGAATACTAGAATCAGAATAATTGGAAGCTTACTGTGGAACTAGTTATATACTCTGTTATCATCAGCTTTTTTCTGTCTAGAAATTTTCCTGTCTAGATATGCCCCGTTATTAGACTAAAAGCCCCCAGAAACATAACAGTTTATGCTTTTTATCAAATAGCCCAGGTTACCCTGATTCTGTTTTGCAGAAGAATTACAAACTTACATTTTATTATTTTCTGAATTTGGCACAATGTGAACATTCAGACATTTAATTTCACTGTGACAATGTAAAAATTCACAAACTCATTTTTTTTTATGCCCCACATTATCCCAGACAGGAGAAGGTTCAACACTGCATGAGCAAATCACACGACACAGACACAGTCAAATCACAGACAAATACGATCACCACATGACAAAGCTAAAGGGGTAATACACAGAGGGCTCAGGTGCATACGGTTACCTCACACACTAGGCACCAAACATAAAACTCAAACTAAGAAAAGTGCTTACTCTATTCCCCACCCTGTGCCTCCAAAAATCACCCCCAAGGCCAGAATGGTCCCTGCCACTGCACCTATTAGCCTGTTAGTGGCCATGCTCACTGTGTGGAGGGAAAAGGGAAGATTTTTTAAGGAAATGATCACACCATACATGTCTGAAATGAAAACATGAAATAATTCCTCAAAGGAATATTTTACTTTGTAAACCTTTATCTGGTAAACAGTTCAAGCCTTCTATCAAACTTATTTACTAAATACTGTAGCTTTAAAAATTTAGACATAAGCTTTATTTGTCTTATTTGGATGTCTACAAACATTTATGGGAAAACTTCTCACTGAAATATAAGATCATTCCTTTTAGCTTGTGATTGTATTCTTGTTTACTTACTTAAACAGGGAACATCCTCAACTTACTGCTTTAAGTTTAAAACAGCCAAAACATAAATAAATCACCAACAAGAAGTCTTCCTTTTGATCACTGGAAGCATACTGTATCCACAGTATATAACTTGGCAAATGAAAACTGTTCATTTGGAAACAGTTCCTTTGTATGGAAAAAAAAAACCAACAAAAAATGATATAAATTAATTCCTTTACTAGTTTGCAATACTTTCCTTTGTAACTGCATTTACTGCTCGCTATTTATATAACGTAAAGACATAAGACACCTTTTAAAAGGTAAAGCCTACCCTGGAATTGTACTTCAGCTAATGTTCCACAACTTCAGAGTATTCACAGAGCCTGAATATGCTGAGGCCTTATTTTTCATTTCTGAAGGAAACTTTTTGTGACTATCAATATTTCTTATTATAAAACCAACAACAACAAAAAAAAACAGAAACAAAAACAAAAAAAACCAAACAGGTTAATGTTGATAGATTCATTGCATCATAATTGACCATAAACAAGCATATGAATTCTCTAAGGGGAACTTTTTCAGGGACAAAGACTTTCTAATCATTGTGCTGGAAGTCTCTTTTGAAACTGCTTTTAATTTTGTTTGTTTCATATACACAAACACACACACACGCACACACACTTAAGACGTAAGTTTTTGTGTTAAAAACAAACAAACAGCATTCCACTAGTCAAACAAAGGCCCAGTTTGGTAAACTAAAACACAAGGAAAGATCTAGTGTGCATATCGAGTCCCTTATGACTTCAAAACTACTCGCCAACACCATAAAAGAATTCAAAGTTTCTGCAGTAGCTGAACACTAACAGCAGGAATTCCTTTTCTTCCCAGAACACCTACCATCCTGAGCTGCTCTCCTGTGGGCCTGCTAGTATGGTAAGTTGAAGAGTTTATGCTAATGTAAGACCTATGTGTAAATATAATTAAGGACTGCTAATTTTTAAATCCTCTAATACAGAATGGAGTCAAAAGTAATTGAGTGCAGCAAAAGTGGAAATTATCAATTATCATTATAACCTGTAAACAAATAGCAATACTTCTTCGCTATAGTCAAAATAGAAGCTATGGTGTGAAAAATTAAGGCAATTTATATGAATTTTCACATATCTGAAAAAGTATATAACCTCTCCCTAAATAATTATCTGCTCTTATGGCGGGCAGCTGAAACCAGAATAAAGCCCTCAACTCCATAGCATACCAGGGCTACCAACTTAAGCAAATCTCTTCTCAAAGCTTTTCACAATGTACCAAGAGGATTCTAGATAATTTACATTTTTCCCCTCTTCTATCAAATTATAACAATTCCAACAGAAGTACTAAATCTAATGCAAAGAGCTCATCATCAAGAGGTTATTCCTGTAAGAAAGAGCTGGTGTCTCTTGTACGTAGTATAAGGCATGAAATAGATGGAAGTAATTTGGATTTATTTTAAAAGATAATTCGTAAAAGAACTGTATAAGCACTGGAAAACATTTCCCAGGGTTCTTGTAAAAAATATTGCTAATACAATACAAAGTAACTTTCTACTTTTTGCAGGTGCTTCCTGGGAGATTTCAGGCTGAATCTGTCAAAAATCTAAACTTTTGGCAGTCAAAACAAAACATGCCTTCTGCCCTAAGTGACAAACTTGCTCATGTAAAGATGAAAATCCAACACTTTCTAATACAGAGGAAAAAAAGTATATCTTCAATGTGATACTTAAAAACTTATTCAAATTTTCTTTGCACGTAGACGTGTTCTTTACGTGTAGAACAAGTAAACCAAAAGTCACTGTTTTCCACTCATGAGAATATAACTGCTTAAAAAATCTCCATGCATAAAGTGCAGTCAGTAACCGTGATCAAAACTGTAAAAATGTCAGGTCTGACACCAGTACCATGGCTATAGCTGTTACCTTTGTCTAGGCTTGATTTCTTGCGTTTGCTCTAGTTAGAAAGTCAGATTATATTCATCCCAGCTTGTTCCTTAGATTTCTGGTCATACCAGGTGTCACTCTATGATGCTGGATTTGGTTTAGACATTATGATGTTCTCACAATTTAATCTATGTTCTATTTTTTTTATTTTTATTTTTGAGGAGACTGGGTGGTCTCTGAAATATAACAGAAATTCAGGGCTAAGGAAAAACAAGTGTTGATAAAATAAGAAATTATTTTAGTATCTTGGATCTTTACAAAACTATAGAAAAATATTTCTGTATTCTTTTGACATCACCTACCACAGGCATCATCTATTAGCACACTGGAAGAGTTTATAGTAGCTGTCAGTGTTCAGGCTCCTAAATTAATTTCTAGGTGATGCAACATCCATGAATTACTGAAAGAACATACAAAAATAATTATTCTGAAACTAGATGATCTTTGAGTTCATTTTTCAATCCAGGCCGTTCTATGATCCCAAGTTTAAAAGGACCCACAAAGGTCATCGAGTCCAGCTCCCTTGAAGCCCTGGACCTTTTAACGTGATCAACTGCAGTGTAAGCTACTACACCTTTAAGCTTCTTTCCATCAGCTTTATACAGTGAACTGAAGACTCCAGAAATGCAATTTAGCTGCAGAATTTTGTTCAGGTTTATAATTTGCTTATTGCTTTATCTGTAGATGTATAATTCTGGATAAAGGCAGTCCTCATCACAGGAAAAACTTAAAAATCTTAGACAGCCCAAGGCAGAGAAGTCAGACTGAATCTCAAATGCCTTTCTTCCTCTTCAGAAAACATTTTTACATTTTTGATTAAATATTTCCTCAATAACTCCTCATATTTAGCTGAACTGAATACCTCCTGTATGAACGAGTAAGCAATAACGGCTGTAAGAATAATACAAGTCCTTAACGTTTTTATCTTTTCCCATCCCTTGAAGTTTTGATGCCCAAGAACCAAAGCTGTTGTCACTAGGGACACTCCACTGTTTATTTTTTTGTTTGTTTGTTTTTTCCACAGCTGTCTGAACTATGTGAGGATAGCTAAAGGAACTGAAAATGTCTAACAAAATATAAATACTTGGATATGTAAAATCTCAAAGATACATTTAGTGAGCTTCCAATCACAAAGAAAATGGCTGGAAAGATAAGAAATAAGACTGGAAAAATAAGAAACTACATACTAGTGCAACCTACTGAAATCTCCCCAAAATGTCAATTATAAAAATAAGTTTCATCAGTTCTCCAAGTAGGAAGACCTACATCATTTATGTGAAGCAGAATTTTAGTACCTGGCTCTGAACAGGACCGCATAGTATTTTTTCTTCTACCGCCATGTATTGACAGAAAAAAAAGAATGTATATAATGAATAGTTGAAATAATATCAAAACTGAAGTCACACAAACCCTTGGGTCCTTCATCTTTCTTGTTACCAGTATCCCTGACAGGATCATCAATACTGCAGTCTGTACCAGCCCAGGAGAAATTACAAATGCATGTGGCTTCATTACTGCAGACCTGGAAAAGAAAGTAAGTAAATATAGTTATTTAAACAACTGCTGTTATTTAAGCTTATGTAATAAGTAATTAGGTAGTTAATTCATGGAATGAAAATTTATCTGTTTATATATTATAGCAATAGCACGGAGTGTTTAAGAGTTTAATAATACAACAGTAGCCTCAAAATTTGCTTTAACCTTCTAAATATGCTCATATGCTATGAAAAGCAGAAGAGTTCCCAGTGGTTCTGCCATCATTTGCACTACATGCCTGCATAGGATGTAAGAGATAATAATTTACATAATTGTTATTATTTGCTATCTCTTACATCCTATGCAGGCATGTAGTGCAAATGATGGCAGAACCACTGGGAACTCTTCTGCTTTTCATAGCATATGAGCATATTTAGANGAATGAAAATTTATCTGTTTATATATTATAGCAATAGCACGGAGTGTTTAAGAGTTTAATAATACAACAGTAGCCTCAAAATTTGCTTTAACCTTCTAAATATGCTCATATGCTATGAAAAGCAGAAGAGTTCCCAGTGGTTCTGCCATCATTTGCACTACATGCCTGCATAGGATGTAAGAGATATAATAATAACAAATAACAAATTATCTAGAGTCATTAGAGCTACACTAACTACATAACCTTTCAGCCTGGATGTCCTGAAGGAATAGAAACATTCATATTTAAAAATGCTCAAGACCTGGTCAGGCTTTACAGCCTCACCCCATCCAGAAAAAACTGTGAAGATTTTTCAGTGGATGTGTCATCTTGAGAGGACATGAGAATTAGACAAAAAGAAGGAAGTTTTGATTGTGGGATTCCAAGGGAAATCAGTCATTAGGTGTCAGCTAATTATACCTTTTGGACACTGGAACATAATACCAAACAGCCTCTCAGATTAAGTAACCCACATATTAAGGATTAAAAACAGCATCTATTTTTTTGTTTGTTTGTTTTGTTTTTTAAACTTTTATCTCACTCTGCTTCTTGCAGTATTCACTGGAGAAACTTACCTAGAAAGATGATAACAAATGCATCTTATTACAGGTTTGATCAACTGAAGTATTTTTTTTTTTTAGAAGAACTCAGAAAAGGTAGCAGAGGTCTCTGAAGAAGTTTAACTTAAGATGACAAGTTGCTTGAAATATGGATAACACTTTACAGAAGTCTTTACAATAACTGATATAAACTTTCTTGATAGTAGCAGAACATATAGTAGCTTGTATATAACTGCAGGACTAATTTGATGATGCTTTAGAAAATGAATTGTCTTTGCTTCACAGAATGGCAGTGTTCCCCAGAATCGTAACGTCTTCTGTTTGTGTTTTGTTTTCAGATCAACAGGTCTCAGGGATACTTTCAAGATGAAAACTCTACAGGATATGTTAAGATCCGATCTAGCAGGAACAGCTGGAGAAGCTTAGCTGCAAACTCCGAGCACAGACTCACCCCATGACCGGAACAGACTTTTCCATTAGAACCAATGGGACAGCTGCTTATGTTCAAGGATTGAATTGGCAGGCACTTTTTGTCCAGACACATCATTTGAGGACCACATGGAGCTCCATCCTCTACATAGCCTAGATCTGTATCATCATCTAAAAGAACATGAGCACCACTAGAAGATATAAGTTTTAAGGTAATATTAGTATTATGACTGCAGTCTTTTGAAAATATTAAACACGTCAGTGTAGATAACAAAATCCTTGTGACTTTCTCATGTTCAAGAATACAGAAAGATAAAACCAAATTAAAGTCTTTCTTTGTTCACAGCACTGACAGTGTTGCAGTAGTCAGACCAAGGATTTGTCTAGATAATGATGTAAACACACAGCTTTGTGGAATAACAGAAGGGTTGAGAAAAATGGATCGCTCATGTTCAAGCTACCTAACAGAGTATTCTTAGCATGACAATAATTTTGCCAATGTCTGTTTAAAAAAAAAAAAAAAAAAAAGTCCAGTAGTGTGCACAGTGAACTAAAACCCATTTACCCGCCCTTTAAATGAACTGTATCTTAAGATCTTACCTGGTCACAACAACTTAGAACTCCCTTCCTCTCAACTATCCACTTTCCTACAGTTATTTCCCTGCAGATATTATCTTTAATCTGTGGATCTTTGGCAATTACAATTACTTTTTCCAGAAAAATATACTGCTGAACATTAAGCTCTTGACCATGCTATTCTGCTACTATTTCAGACAGAACTGAGAGGGCAGCCCACTTTTCACCCTGTTTAAATATAGAATGGTTTATTTTAATCACAAGAAATACCATCCAAATAATAATTTTGCTGTAAGATAGAAATTATTTTTAAATCATACATTTTTACATTTGTCTTTGTTTAAGTAGATTTGACAGAACAAAACCATCTTGGATCACTGCATTATCTTTTACCTGCAGTCTACTATTCGTCCTTGATGATAAAAAGAATTTGGGATAACTTCTCCTTGAACTTGACCAACTCGTGGAACTTTAGTAAGATTAGTGCAGAGCAAAAAGCCACAGAAAACATCACTGTAAAACAAAAACAGAAAAGTTACTGATGCGTTACGAAGTAAACCTGCAAAAAGGAAAGACTGGATACGGCTGCTAACAACAGTAAGTAAGATATTGCCATAAGCCAGATGACAGACATTCAGAGTGTAAGTTTAGAACTACAGTACTACTTGGTGTAACTGGCAAGAGGCAGAAAATGAGCAGTCATGCATTCTAACGTAACTGTGCATAATATTTATATTGCATTCACGTGAACAACTCATCCATGTTCTAAAAGTAAATACAATGGAAAGGAACCAAGTTGTCTGCAGCTTCGTAATACCACGCTAAATTACATTTACACACATTTAACAGCTTCAACATTTCACATTAATGTGAAGTGTGAATTTTAATTTCTTTTTATTTCACTTGCAGGAACTTAGAAACAGTCATAATGACAAGCAGTGTGTGCGTTAATTCTGGTAAAGAACCTACTCAATTTGTGGATATTTTATATATATTTATACATAATATATGTTTATACATATATACACACACCAAATCTCAGGCATTTGTACATAGAAGTGTTATTTTTGCAGCCTTTGTCCCCCAACCTCTCTGAGACTATTGTAGTTACACTATATTCTTAAAATCTGGAATTCTTTAAAAGTGTACGGCTGAGTCACACATAGATTCTTCAGAAACAGCTGTGGTACTTTTTCAAGCTGCAAACCTTGTGAAGGGGAGATGATGTAAAATAATGCAAAATACTGCTGAAGAATAAATGAAAAAGCAGAAAATATTGAACCAATATTAATCCTTTTTTAAAATTGTAGTCAGCTCTACTAAGCCCCACTTACTGTTTGCTACACTGAATCCATCGGTCTCCATCCTTTCCACAGTTTCCTTTTTTTGTGCCTTCTGTATTAAGCTTCTCATAGCAAAATTTGTCAGATCCTGAAGACTCTGTTGAAGAAGGCAAAAAAAGGAATGTACTTTCCCCAGGTTACGAAAATCTGCACAGTATTTTATTGCAGCAGTTTCCTGGTATGGGAATTACCAAACATACCAACACCACCTACAAATGGCTTTTCTGAGATAATGTTCAAAAATCTGCTTGGAACTATTCTAAAAATCAACCTCATCAGTGACTGTACTGTTTTCCCCACTTTAATTTATCTGCAGTCTGATTTTGTTTACTCCTTAATGTCTGCATATAACATTAAACTATTTTTTTCCACTGCTGAAGGCAATTAAAAACTAAGGTAAATAAGAGTCATTTGCAGTAGTCACATGTATAGAAGACAATTTAAAATATAAGCATATGAGATGCAAAGAAATTAGTTAACAAAATCTTCTACTTTTCTTAATATAATCAGTAAGTAAGTGTGAGAGGGCAGCATAACAAGGCATCAGAACACAACGGAAATGTTATCTGCATCCAATTTTACACTATGTGGCATATCTTATACTGTGTTAAGAGAGACAAGAAAGGTTAAAGCCATATCCTCCCCCTCCCATCCCCTGAAATNTTTTTGTGCCTTCTGTATTAAGCTTCTCATAGCAAAATTTGTCAGATCCTGAAGACTCTGTTGAAGAAGGCAAAAAAAGGAATGTACTTTCCCCAGGTTACGAAAATCTGCACAGTATTTTATTGCAGCAGTTTCCTGGTATGGGAATTACCAAACATACCAACACCACCTACAAATGGCTTTTCTGAGATAATGTTCAAAAATCTGCTTGGAACTATTCTAAAAATCAACCTCATCAGTGACTGTACTGTTTTCCCCACTTTAATTTATCTGCAGTCTGATTTTGTTTACTCCTTAATGTCTGCATATAACATTAAACTATTTTTTTCCACTGCTGAAGGCAATTAAAAACTAAGGTAAAATAAGAGTCATTTGCAGTAGTCACATGTATAGAAGACAATTTAAAATATAAGCAGATGAGATGCAAAGAAATTAGTTAACAAAATCTTCTACTTTTCTTAATATAATCAGTAAGTAAGTGTGAGAGGGCAGCATAACAAGGCATCAGAACACAACGGAAATGTTATCTGCATCCAATTTTACACTATGTGGCATATCTTATACTGTGTTAAGAGAGACAAGAAAGGTTAAAGCCATATCCTCCCCCTCCCATCCCCTGAAATTCTTCAGTCTCAAATAGGCAGCATCAGCATTTGCTGCTATGTTTAGACAAAATACAAGAAAATATTCAGTGCTAGAATACAGGACAGCCTCTGCTGAACTGTCTCTAAGTCACTGAACAGAACATTTATCCCCTGTCAGCTGCACAGTCCACAAGTACAATTTTATCCAACGTATCTGGGATTAAGTTTGTGATTTGGACATTTAAATTTATACTACTGTACTATCTTGAATACGGGATGATATATTCAAGACAGAAGGAGTAGCTTTAGCATGAACCAGTGCTAAGATAAGGGAATTGACAGCTGTCATTAAAATGAAAGCAACAATAACAACAACAACCAAAAACATCTGTCAGGAACTAAAGAAAACTAAAATCCTCAAACCCACTTTTCCCCCCATAACAATATATTGAAGTTGCAAATCTCACCTAACCCCACCAGAGTTAAGAATTTGCTGTCCTACCCATGTCTGTAACCTACATCAGGTCAGAACAGTCTCACTGTCCTCGCTCCCTCACGCTTGAAATTTCACTTTGCAATCATGTCAGTTTCACACAGCACTCTACTGAACAGAAACCCGACACTTACAGTAGCAAGAACAAAAATAAACGTACAAAGACAGAACTACAAATAAAATATGTTTAAGGTAGTAACAGTCAACTTACTAGATCCCCAGATATATTTGCACTGATTATCTCTTGTCTTGCATTCACCGTTATAGCAACGACCCTAAACAGAACACAACAGGTTAGCAATGAGAACTGAGCACTGTTACCTTACCTTTCCCCTGACAAATGTCTGATTTTGATTCTTAAACCACATCTTGGGATGCGTAAGTTTTCATGAATGGAGGCAGATGGAGCACAATTTTGGCTCAGATTCTCAGTCAGTTGATGTCTATGATGCACAGAGATTTCAGAAGCTACTTTATACTTCTGATCTACATAGCTACAGAGAATGTATCTACATGGATAATATCATATCTATATTCAAAAAGTAGATACTACATGGATTTCATCAAGCTACAAATTCTAACTATTCATATAATGCCAGAACAATGTCGATGTCCAAAAGACAAAAATCTATGCATAAATATGAAAGGCAGGATTTGAAAAAAGAAAAAAAAAGAGGGCGAGAGAAAACTTGTATTTGGTTGATTTGTATGAGTCGATGTGCTGGGGTTTTAGAACATTACACACCTGATTAGAATCACAAGCATATCCATCTTGTTTATGAAGATTAGCTGGACACTGGAAAGAAGAAAGATTATACATTAAAAGATCACATTCTGAAATTTCCTGGTCTTAAATGACAACTGCAAAACGTATAAAGGAAGTAGGTAACATAATCTCTACAGGAATTTTTATAGCTTCTAAAAATGAAGAAATAAACATCCTGAGCCATGAAAACAAGGATTGATTCTAATATTCTGCATGTCCCCAGAAGAAATTAAGGAGTTGAGGCAAAATAAAAATTAAAACAAACTTATTAACAGGATATTTGTTAACTAATATTTGGGGATATGTTTGCTGTCACGCAGCATTTCCACTGCACTCATTTCAGTGCCACTAAGAAAGTGAGTGAGCAGTTAGTTGTAGCCTACCACTCCACAGACTAGACACGTGTTTTACTATGATCATGCTGTCATGTTCTCTCAGTACTGAAAAAAAAAATTGGTGTAACTGCAAAAGCCTCAGATTTCTGAAGCTAAGTGCGAACTAGACTTAGTGCGTTTCTTCATCAAAAAGAGATTGGCAAAAGTTTGAAAAGGGTACGCTGCCACAACATACATCACAGCTAATTCTAGATAAAGAAAGCCCTTTCTCTCCCCAGCACAGTTATTTGTGAGCATACAATAGTGCATTTTGATAGCCTGGATTTTCCTCTTGCAAATAAACATTAACAGTGTGAGCAGAGAAGCTCCTTACATACCTGGCCAGAATCTCCCGTGCAGAACTCTGCAATATCACATTCGTTCACTGCATACCTACAGTCATAGCCTCGTGGAAAAAACTAAAACGAAGAATATAATGAGATTACATACAAGCAAAACTGAAAGTTCCTCTTTGGAATGAATGCTCATTTTGATGTTCTGTAAGCACTATGCTCATATGTATTTGTGGTGGGATTTTGTTGTTATGTTTGTTTTGTTTTTGTCTAATAACAGAACACAGTCTCAAAAACTATTTCGAAGTGATAAGAAATATTTCAGTTTCTTCATCTCTTAAATGCTAAACTGAAGTATACAGTTTTGGTTTTTTTAACAAAACTGATGTATAAGTAAAGATGAAGTAATTTTTACATGAATACATAGAAATGGAATAATAAACTCCATTAGATATTTGGGGCATTAGCCACATTATTGTCTGGAATAACAGTCAATCTATATTTAAGCTGTTAATCTTCATTTTAACAGACTATAAATGACAACCAGAAAGAACAATAGCTAAACTAAATACTCA
The DNA here is from genome assembly GCA_013399175.1 of Odontophorus gujanensis. Classification (NCBI taxonomy): domain Eukaryota; kingdom Metazoa; phylum Chordata; class Aves; order Galliformes; family Odontophoridae; genus Odontophorus; species Odontophorus gujanensis. Next base: position 1,369,625 of record VXAB01012447.1, read on the forward strand.
CAAGACACGACGTATTACAGCAAGGTCCATCACTACAATGAGCTCCATTAGAAAGAGAGCACTTCTTACAACAGTCCGCATAGCACTCCTGAAAAAAATATTAAGAGATCTTTTTATCCATTTAAAATATTTTTTTATTTCCCATCTATCTATAACAAACTATCGTGTACCAGGACAAAGAATTCAGTTGTGGAATTATACATAACAACTCTTTACTTGCCATTCGGAAACCGCAGTCACATTCTTCTCCTGCTTCTACGTATCCATTTCCACACTCTGCAGTTTCTAAGAGCTGAAAGCAGAAGAGCACCCCCAGCCAATTAATAATCCGGAAATTAACTCTTTGGTAATTCACAAATTAGACTGTTTTCTGACAGTAGAAAGAATGAAAAGCTGAGGATAATTATAAGTGTAGTTGTTTATTTTTTATAAAGTAAAATCAAAATTCCTGTCAGCCTCTATGCATAGCATTAGACTAAAACCTCTAGGCCTTATGAATGTTCTTCAGTTCAGTGGTTCTGACAGACAGCTAGGACATCAATCAATAAGCCATCATAGGAATAATTGTTTTTGTTTTTTTTTCTAATTAACATCTTCTTACTCATTTCTCAATTACAGTATTTAACTAGTTTATTCTTACTACATTTTTTGCTTGTATATCCATTTTACACCTCTCCACCCACTCCCTGTTCTCTCAGAGTATCTACTGCCAATAACAACCTGTTACTTTCTGCAAATGCTTTAGGGTTATTACAGGTGAAGTCAGCCAGAGAAGAACTTAATCGTGTAAAAGTGCTTTAAAACTCCTTAAGAAAAAAATAAATGGAGGGAATACTTATACTTTGTTTAAAGGAAAGAAAGCACAAAGTACACAGGTGATCAATAGAACAAACAGATTTGGGTGCCAGAAGCAAAACTACACTGAAACAATAAGCATGTGTACTTTTCTTAACTAGCATTGTCAAATCAGAAAATTGATTTGTTTGTTTCTTTGTTTTTTCCCCTCAGTAAGCTATGGTACTCCTACGCTTTTGCAGAAATGCCAAGATCTGCTATTCTGAACCCAAAATTCGGTTCTCCATCAGACAGACCTGGTGATCTGACCTGCAGCAGGTAAGATAATGAAAAGGGATCAATCAGAATTGCAAGAAATAAAAAGGAAATACGTGTCAGAGCCAAAGTAAAAAGTTTAAATTAAAGCTGGCATCATACTGACTGCTTAACACAGTTATCAACAATTAAACAGACTATTTTCCACCTCACAACTACCTCTAAACAATAAGATTCAAAATCATGTCTGATTGTTTTTCACTCCAAAGTCCTTTAATTTCCAAGCTGCAAATTACTAACACAGGTAGAATTCAACCATTGTCCTGGGACCATTTTTACTGAAGTAAACCACATTTTTATTCCATATGCAGTCAATTTGATCATCACTTCACATTGCCCTGCTAGACAATTATCCTACTTTAATCACAAAAGATTAAAACACCGTTCTTTGTTTCTCCCTACTTACACTTTTGTAAAATTCTCACATTCTTATTCTGTAAGCAAAAATTACTACTTGAGGTAGTGGTATTTTAATCCTCAAGATTAAAAAACTCCAACAAGCAATATTTTTAGTTAATTGTGCAAGGTAGTTGCCTCCCAAAGGACATGCCACAGAAAAAAAACACTCTTAACAGTCCATGTGACACTAAATTCTACAAGGACAGCAAGTCTGACATCATGATTAAACAGTATTAATACTCTGGATTGATTGTGCACTGCAAAAAGTGCCACATGGAGCATTGTTACATTACTTGGCTGCTTTAGAGGGATGTCATGCTCGTATCACCTTAGAAAAAAATATTACCTTGGTAAGCTGTTAACAAAAAAACAAAGGATGAACGTAAGTATTTATAAATGACATTTTGTTAACCGTACATCTGAAATGAAATGCAAAAACAGAAGCTGCTGCCACCTATATGAAGTAAACTATGATTTGCCAATTACCACAGTAAGAATTAGGTTCTTTCAGTAACATCAGGCAAAAAGCCCTAGAGTTGAATGAACGTGGGGGATGCACTACAATCTCACTTCTGCATTTATTCTGCACTACTTCCAGCTTTCCAGCTTAACCTTATGCTAAAACAACGTGTTGGTGGCTATGCAGACCAAATGCAAGGTTTGTCATTCTTTGCGAAATCAAGGATTAATAGAAAACACGATATGATTCCTCTTCATGTTATTTTTAAATGTTATGGAAGTGAACACCCAGTTAGTCACAAGTAACCTCAAGAAAATATCCACACTGATGTTTTAATAATCTGAGAACAGACGTTTTAGTGGAACAGTTTCATTTTCATTATGTGTAGCAGCGGTAGTGACAACCAATACACATATTACCTTTGTTGGTCTGTTGAAAAGACAGGCACCTCCCCCACGAAGTAAAAACTCTTTGTATTCTGCTATGCTGCACTTGGAGAATTTTCTGGAATGATATACCCTAAAATAGGAAAGAATCATCTGAGTAAATGCCTCAAAACATTAACTGGAAGGGGGCAGAGGGATCGAACCATGTTTTACACTGTAAATCTCAGTTTCTTAGAACCACTGCTCTATAACAGTACGTCAGCCTACTCTTACATCTCTAACTGTAACATCAGAACTAAATAAGATTTTGAAAAGAGACCCATATAATAGAGATATAAAAATACAAACTATCGCATGGGATACTGTACTCTTCTATCATCTTAAATAATATGAAAACACATTATTATAAAAGCTGCTATGCATCCTCTTGATTGCATGCAGAATCCAATTGGTTTTTCTCACTTCTTTCCCCATAGCTTCAGTCTGAAAGATGGATTATGTTCCAGATCACTCTTTTTATGACAGGGGTTTAAAACTATTCAAGTTTTCTGATCCTGCTAATAAGGTTAATTTTTAAAGCAGAAGTATTTTAGCCATTTATAACTGTACAGGGTCAGACCAAAGAAAAAATACTTTTCTAAAATCTCATTTCTGACTTTGACCCTAAGAGAATGCACAAGGAAGAGTAGAGAACAGCACTGTGCTACTTCTTACAAAGCATTTTTCCACCTTCCAACAATTTTCAGCTCCAAGACTTTTTCAGGAAGCTTTGTTTTGTCTTATTTAGTAATCCTCATTGCATTTTCTCCCATGACTTTTCCCAAATAGATTTAGTATTTATAAGATGTAACAAAGTTTCACAGCTTAATTACAGTCTGGGACAAGAACCGTTTCATCCTGACTTTTGCCATCTATTTTGCAGACTTATTTCGTGTCTCTCTAGTTCTTGCACAGTAGGACAGTAATTATTTACCACACACAGTTTATGATAAGACTCCTCTCCTATTTCCTGTTCTCCATCTCTTCCGCCTTTTCATGAAAACATATTTTATTAGCCATTTCTCATACAGAAGCTGTGTGATAATTTTATTCATTATGTTTTGAGATCTGGGCATTGGAACTCTTTGCACTATTAAAGATGAGGGTAACAGTGCCACAAGGATGTTCTCTATCGTTTTCACATTTATTTTTTTTTAAAGCTTATCTTGACTGCTACTGAGCTGTCATTTCCCCACCAAATTACTGTACTAAAATAAAAGTCTTCTGACACTAATAAAGTTAATGCCTTTACACTGAAGCTAATTATTTAGCTATTCACTCATCATTTGTTTTTCAGCTTCTGGGTGACTATCACCTGCTCCTGGCAATTTTTTTCTCTTTTACCGTTACTTTACCGCTGCAGAACCAATTCCCAGTTATCATATATGAACAAACCCAGCTCCTACTGGCTTAGAAATAAGTATTTTCTTCCAGGATTTTTGCAAGCAAACTTTTACTGCAAGGAAGAGTTCTGACAGGAAGGGATTTTCAGATTCAAAAACCTACACTTCAGAAGCTCTCCTTTTCTACTCAATTGCTTACACTTTAAAGAAAAGAATCTTTGAAGGTGTGTGAAGGGAGAGGACCCATGGACGAAGTCCAATACATAAATATTAATGTCAGAATGTAAACTATGAACTCATTCCAGAGCTCTCAGTTACTGATAGCAGTGACATACCCCGTTTCCTCCATGATGCAACCACCCCAGGATTCAGTGCAGTCACACTCTTCTCAGACAAGATCAAGATACAACAGAGAAGTAAAGCGGTTATAAATACGCTTGCAATAAATGTAAAGTACTCACAATAAACTGGACCTTGACTAATTATACAAAAATTAACTGACTGTTTGGCTATACAGCCCTAAAAAACAGACCAACTGAAGAAATATTAGTGTACTTAAAATTAATGTGGTCCTTTCCCATCATCGTACGTGCACACAATTGACTCAGGACAATATTTCAGGCAGTTTACAATGCTAAACATAGCAGGAACATTCCTCCCTGTGCACTCTCAGTACAGGCAGCGTGAGTACACACGATAATGATGATTTTAAAAGTACACCCTTCACACTGCTTCCTAATTCATAGATTTCTGAAAGCGATTCCAAAATGAAGTCAATATTATTGGTTTTACAGAAGGAACAAAGGAGATAATGTAACCAAATTGCTTATAAGACGCAAGCGGAAAAAAAGGAACTTTTCTTTAGCTCCCAGAATTATTTTTACAGTTTCTTTGATTATAAATAAGACAGTTTTTTGTTTGTTTGTTTGTTTTTAAGTCTGGCCCATGGTTGTTAAGCGAGCAGTGTTGTTACACAATACATATGAATGGTGATTATTAATTTAATCTAACTCAAGACATGAAGTCATTGCTGAAGTCATTGCAACTCGAGTGCTAAACTGGAGACTTTTACATTGGTTAAACTCAAATGTTGTGAGTATATTTCCAAAAACAGAATTGCTTGTTCTTTGGTTAAAAGTATGATGTTCATTTAAAATATTACAAAATAAACAGTTTCTTATAGATTTAGATAAGAAGGACAAGAGGTGGCTCCATGCTCATGTACGTACTTGGTTTCCTGGCAGCTGGCTCCCATTGTATTCCAAGGTTCTGAGCGAGGCTTTGTGCTAATTCCTGTGCCATGGCTAATGGGAGGCCGTACTACATTTCAATATTAAAAAAAATAAAATAAAATGATTACAGTGCCAGCTCACTTTGCCTTCCTATGCACCTACTGCTCCACAAAGTAACTGTCCAGCCAGTCACAATTATTTGTGCATATAGAAAAAACAAACACAGTGAAGTACCTAAGAGAAAAAGAATCCTCCTCTCTGATTCTGAAGGGAACCCTGTCCACTGGTCAACCTACACAAAACAGTCTGTTCGATATATATGTAATATCATTATTGTATAATATGATTAGTAATTGTCAAAAGAAGAGATTTTCAGATTTTCATACTAGATTTAACCCTGCACTGAGGTTAATAATAGCAATAAGAAAAATATCAATATACAGGGGGTAGCTTTAATGATTTTAGCTTTTAAGTTAAGAAAGAAAGAACTTCATCAGCAGTACCTCAGAAGATCAAAGCTCTTACAGTAAGAAAAGAGGAGGAATTCCAGTGTTATATTTCAAATATCCTACTTTGAGATATTTGGTCCAGATTTGCCAAACACGCTAAAAACCCCTCAAGATTCTTATGAGAATATAATGCAAACAGAGGGGATACATTTTTAAATGGAATGCACAGTGAGCAGTACTTTAGTGATAACACAGGAAGGTTGATTGCAAAAAGTCCATATGAATGATCTTTAAAGTTCTGAATACTGAAACACACGAACTCTATGGTTATAGGAGTTTCTATTTTACTTCAATTTAGTGGTAGAAAAAGTTACCTCATTCACTCCTACTCCTCTGGTCACAGAGCAAACCCCTCCAAAATAACTTAAGCTGCTCCGTTTGTAATGAAATGTCACATTCCTTATGAACAAATAAAAATAAAGTGAGCATAACATGTTAACATTGAGCACCAAGAACTTACTGAAAGATTAAACTTCCACTCATGTTACATGCACTCATGTTACAGTGCTCATCTAACATCAAAAGCTGGTGTAAGTTTACAAAAAGAACACTGACACAAAAAGAGGTAAGACAAACTGCAACAAAAAATACTGTTTTTATCTTGAAGAGTCAGTATCTGTCCCAACCCACAGACAAGACAGCCAGAAACAAACCAGGTAGATTCCTAAGAAAATACAACAAAAACATTCCCTTTAAAAATATAATAATGAATATTTTGACAGCAGGGAGGTGACTGTACCCCTGTAATCAGCTCTAGTGAGGCCACATCTTCAGTACTGTGTTCAGTTTTGTGGCCCTCATTACAAAAAAAGACATGGAGGCTCTGGAGCCTGTGCAGAGAAAGGCAATGAAGCTGGTGAAAGGTGTGGAGCACAGGGCTTCTTAGCAGTGGCTGAGGGAATCAGGATTCAGTCTGGACGAGAGAAGGCCTCAGGGGCCCTTATCTCTCTCAACAGCTATCTGAAGGGAGGTTGTGGTGAGGTGGGGACCAGCCTCTTCTCCCATGTAACCAGCAATAGGAAGAGAGGGAATCACCTCAAGTTGCACCAGGCAAGGTTCAGGTTGGATATTAGGAAAAATTTCTTCTCCGAAAGAGTGGTCAGACACTGGAAGGGGCTGCCCAGGGAGGTGATGGAGTCACTGTCCTGGAGGCGTTTAAGAAATGTTTAGATGTTGTACTGAGGGACAAGGTTTTGTGGGGAAAAATTGGTGATGCAGACGATGGTTGAACTAGATCATCTTGGAGGTCATCTCCAACCTTGGTGATTCTATGGTTCTATATTCCAGTTTATTATCTATCTAGAAGAAATTCTGTACTGAAATGTATCACCATTAAGAACTACCATCTAAAAGCAAAATCACTCAAATTCTGGTTTCAACTCCAAATTAAAATATGGACATGCTAAGTAAAGTGCTTCATTTAGTGGTTGGCAACCCTGCTCGTGGCAGCGGGTGGTTGGAACTAGATGGTAAGAGGTCCATTCCAGCCCAATCCATTCTATGATTCGACTGTCTCAAATTTGGTTCTCACACGAGTGCAATAACATCAGACTGTCAGTGTTCGCTGGCTCCGTTTAATGAAAATGGCCGCTCAAAAACTCATTTCTACTTTTTCATTTGAGAAATAGCAGTGTTTCAGAACATTCTGGGAAAGATCTTACCAGAACTCTTACTTTTTCATTTTTTGAACAAAATAAGCAGCAAAAGGAATAAAACTGACAATTGACCAGCATGCACACACAAGATGGGACCTTATCAGATACGCAGTTACCTTTAGGAAAGTCAGACCCAGCCTTGGGCTGTTATCCTTTTCAGATTTGTTATTAATTTGAACACCCCGATCTTTCATTTTATATAGCAGCTGTGATTTCACCTTCTTTGTTACCTCATCCTGCCACACCACTAACTTTTATTTAGTTTATTCTGGTTATTTTTAGAGAGATTGTTCTATAAAATATCACTTAAGGGCAATTTGAGAATTCAGTTACTGAAGCAGGAAGAAATTCAGACAAGATCCCTGTAGCAGTCTTCAGTCACTTGTCACTGCTAAAAGCTGAAATTTACTTTACAAAAGAATCTTGATTCATAATCAAAGTAACACTTAGAGAGCCAGAACATCTATTCAGCAAGTAAGACAATACATGCATAAAATTAATTAAAGTGCACATCATCAGTGCTTTGCGTACCTTATGAGAAACAAAATTTGCACTGTGTTTCAACATCTATATTAAGGCAGTGCAGCTATGAGAGGGGATGAAGCATTTCCTCCAGCCTCTATCTTAATCCTCCTCAGTAAAAAATGCATGTTAGGAGAATCGCACATTAAGTATTTGTTATTCCATCCTCCATACTGTGGCTGGGAAAAAGTTAAAATCTTTATGCTGCACAGGGGACCACACTCTTCCTCCTCTTTAACTACTATGCTGTGAAGTAACAGATACAGTTGCTCAAGGTCGATGTTGGGGCTAACTATGCAAGCTTAATTTCCCTCAAAAACACACGTCTAGGTTAAAAGTCTATTGTATCTCTAAAGGAGACCTCCTACTGTTACAGTAACACGTAACTAGTTACACGTAGCAACAAACACCTTCTAGGCAGCACAAACTGCTGTCAGTACGCCCACTCCCATTCTTCATTGGGCCTTACAGATCGTTAGATCATAGAAAAACCAAGTGTTCTTAAACGCTCATCAGGAGACATTTAAACTGTTTGACACTGTCTCCAGGTTGCAAAGACATTAAGCATTCATTTTGCATATATATGCATAAAAATGTTAAGTATGACCACGGTACACACTACATGCATTACAAATAGTTTAATGCACTAAGAGTAATTGTAACTTGCTAAAGCGGGTAGATGTTGATGTAATGAGCAACAAGCAAAAAAGTAATTTAAAGACAAGTAGACAAAAGCAATAGACAGAAAAGTAGGTAGAACTATAATGGTCTAAATTGTATAACAGTACGTACGAGAGAAGGTGCACAGCATCAGCGTGCTGCTTGATGTAGTGCTGCCGGTATCTGGAGAAATCATGAAGCATCTGCAGTGGGTCAGGGTGAATATTAATACGATCTCTGTCTGTCCAAGTTTCCACTGCAACAAGGACCACCCTGGTGTTCAGCTGTTCCTTGTATATCTGAGGGCAGAGACAGGACAGGCACAGGAGTAGAACACTGGGTCAAACATGCACAGATAGTCAGTAAGAGTAAAGTGGAAGGACAAGAGGGATAAATCAGGAGGGAAACATGGGGAAACAGTTAGCTGGATTTCTTGTAAGTTAATCATCTGATCAACCTAACTTTTGATAGAAAGGGCAAAAAACCAAACAAACAAAACAAAGCAAAATTTTTAAAAGTGATTCTTGTCTTTTTATAATTCTCACATCAAATGATTTAAATCAGTTTTGTACAAAACTTGTGCAAAAATCAGCAAAGCAGAAATGTAAGGTACACAGGGTGATCTAAAATAAAATAAAAAAGATAGTTCTTAAGTCAAGAGTAAATAACCTTCTGATATTTCCAACATCTAAGGCACGACAAGCTCTTTCACTTACAGCATGATCACTTCATGTAGCTCAAGCAATGCCAGAATTTTGTAAGAATATTATATTTTACATTCATTTTAATATCACTGTAGCAGTAGACAAGTAAATGACAACCAGGCCCTAACAATTGCAAAACATCGTTAAAATACCCATTTTAGCACTCTGCATGGCATTTGCTACAGAAAGAAAACAGCTGCTCTCTTTAGGTTCAGGACATAAGATGCCACATTTTGCTAACCAGAGTTATCGCAGATCTGCGAGATGTACTCTTTATCCATAACAGACAGCCTGCTCATTTCACAGGACACAAAGAACACTTACTGATGAAACATGCTCAGTTATGACCTAAAAAGCTTTTCATAATTAACCCATTAGCTGCTTAATCCATAAATTTGTAAAAGCTACTTGGTCAGCTCCACACGGCACCATATCAAAAAATATGTATTGCTTAGCTTGTTTCCAAGTCATACCTGCGGTATACAACGTGAACTGCAAATATGTGGTACTTATAGTAAGCTAGCAGCAGCCAGCATGCTATAGACTGTGGAGTAGAGGCAGCATCCTCTGCATAATTATAAAATACATAATTTTAACAAACGTCAGTGCATAATATTCAGAAACAAAGGAGAAACATACAGAAGAGACAGAGTGCTACCAGACAAGCTCAGTTTTGTCCAACAGGTTTTAAAGAGAAAACAGTACTAATTTGCTTTGGTGTGAGGGAGGTAGGCTGAGGACAGGCACAGGATGGTTAAAATGATAAACATTAAAACTGAGATTATATATGGCTGAATCAATAAAGCCTTTACTTGTGTCTGCTGAGATGAAAACTGCACTTCTTGAAGTGAACAGGAGGGAAAAGATGGCAGAGAGAACAGAGTAACTGGAAGTCTCTGAAAGCCAGTATCCCCTTCTGAATACTATTCAATAAGCAATATACAGCTCAGCCCCCAGGAGCATGAGGGAGGAACAAGGCAGACATTTCTGCTCTCTTTCATGCTCCAGTTACAGAGAATGCCACTAGGATGACATTTAGCAAGAGATCTACAATGTGACTGAATTCTACACTGGAGAGATGCAGAATGTTTCTGTAAACACACATGGCAAAGAAAAATGGAAAAACAGAAGGAACAATCAGAGAAAGGAAAGATGGTTAAATAGCTGTTAGAATGCTGAAGTACCTAAACATACTGATCACGTGAGACAGAGATGGGTATAGCACACTTTCTTTGGGCACGTGCAATATAAATGCTAACAACATTATTTCTATTATTTAGCAATTTCAGATGGTTGCACAAAAATATTCTAAAACACTTCCATTATTTTGTGTATTATAATTATACTCACTTAAATTTCAACATACTTTACATAAAACATATCAAATATAAATAGTGCTTTGTTTCCTCAAAGCTGAACAAACTAGTCATTGTATTCATCGCTGCCACAAAATCCATCCTGCTTTCACTGCAAACACAGCTCTGTAAAGCAACATCAAGCTTTACTACAAGTCTTAGTTCTAGCTTGTGTATTCTGCACAGAATTACTTGTCAAAAACACAGCTTTGGTACCTGTATCAGTGCTACCCCACGACAATGGCATTTTTGTTTTAATCCATAAATTTAAGTAGATATGGATTTTAAAAGAACATTTTTAATACAGTTTTTTCCCAGCATGTAAGTGAAGAAATTTGCAGCTTCAACCACTCAACTTTAGATTCATTTCATTATAAACTTGATTAAATCTTATTCTTAAGCAGTGACCAATGCTGCAAGTACCTTCAAGTTTGACATCCACCCTGATAAAGGCAGAGTCAGGCAGACAAAGGCTTTGAGAAACATGCCAAGAATGATTTGGCAGTTTCTTTGACATTCACCCCACACTATCTTGCTACAGAGAAGCCAGCAATGAGTTTTAAAATGAAATTTTTACAGCTGCTTGTTTTTTAATCCTGCTGTCCACTAACGTTAACTTTTTAAATACAGTGCTAAGCCAACAAAACCACTGATACAGTCTTCAGAAGACACACTGATACTTACAGCGTCAACGAGGTTCACCACAGATTTTGCAAAGTTGTTTGTGTACACATTTGAAGAACGATGCTTTTTGAACTATAAGAAGAAAAAGAACACAGTGAGAATGTAAATATTTATTACTAACTTACTATCTTTACAGCAAGAAAGGAAAATTAATATTTTAAGAAAGACTATGGGAAAAACTCAAAACTTAACAGCCTACACTTCATCCTCAAGAATCCCTGGAAGATCAGTTAACCACAAGAAATACTGTATCTAGAAGCAGAGTTGAAACATTCAAGACAAAATTACAGATGACAAACTCATTGCATCTCCAGAGCTCATAAAGGTGAGCTTGTAATGAGCGAATGCAGTACCCATTAAAGCTGTGCTTAACCTGATGAATTAGGTATCAGATGGTACCAGCCACATTCCACTGCAGTAACTATGAAACCTGAAGTGGAAGCATTTACCAGTTGCCTCATGCACAGCTCTTTGCAAGGGTATTCTTTCTTTAGTGTAGCACCAAATTTTTATGACAGTAGCATTAGTTACGACAAGGAAAAAGAGAACACGTGGTAAATGTGTGTTTTAAGAGTCAAAAGAGTTAAGGTGACCATCAATCCCTTCTGCTCATTATCAGTTTTTCCAAAGATGCTGCCTTAGTGTCTAAGCATGAACTCATGACATCAAAAAACCTACAATTATCAAACAAAACTGTATTACGCAATGATTTGCAGTCCTCAAAGACTCCCCCTCCATATTAGATAACATTTTTTCCACTACTTCACGTTTGTTAGTTTTGCACAAGTGAGCTAATTTTATACAGACAAAATGCCACAGAGACAGCATGAGTTCAGTAAACTCTTGCACTATGGCTGAGACGCATTCATTTGACTGCAGAACGGTGTGTGCTTTTCTCCCACAGATGCACGCATTTACTGTTGAGTTCCGGAAGCTGTCTGAGCACTCCCAGCTGTGGTACTGGTCGGTGCTTAGGATGCACACAGACAGCAGCAGCCACGTTACAAGATCCGGTTTGCTCCCAGGAACCGGGATACACCAGAACAAAAATAGTGGGGGAAGAGCTGTTTTCTTATGTTTGATTTGACGCAACGTCAAACCTTCTCAGATGTGGAAAAGTACAATAATATGCTTTGAAAGTGTTCTTGCTTTCAGAAAACTATTTATATATCCAAATCAATACCAATATTTGGCGTGTCTTTAAACATAGCTCCTAAAACAGAAAATAAGCAGAGTCATCTGTAAAACATTCAACAACTTAAATTAATACATTTGCATGTGCTTTTTGTGCTAGAGGAAGTGAAAACTTTGTGAAAAGACAGTAATCACATAATAACACAATGTTCAAAGAGGTTTAAGACACTACTTCCTACGTGTAATCTTCTGCAGGAGAAATCTGCCCTCTATTGGTAAACAGGAAACCTTAAAAGTCCACTTTCAGACTCATGAATGCTTCCTTTAGTATATCTGTTTTATTCTTTGACAAGAAGTTCGAGTTACTGACAACTCTGAAGCAAATCTTCTTCAGTGTTTGTGATCTTAATATCTAACAAATAGAGCTTGAGAGGAGACAAAAGTTAGCATCTGTAACAAGCATAAGAAACAGGATGGTTGTCCTGTAAGCATGTCTGCTCACAAGAGGGGCCAGAGGAACCAAAAAGAAATATTCTCTTTATAAGAAGTACCAACCACAGATCTCAGACAAGATAAGAAAATATCTGTAACCTTAGTTACTGTACCCTAGGACTATATTCCTAACACGTGAGCGCTCTTCCCCTAGCACATAGGTTTACAAAGGAAAATGGTTGAAGACTTTTTTGTCCAACTCTTCCCACCCATTCAAATTCCCTCTAAGATGCTGACTTGACAAAAATTAAATATCAATTATTTTCAACCCAGAATATTTGTGTAGTTTAGGAAACAGTTCTGGAAAGGTGACATTATCTGCAAAATACTGTGTCCTGCTCTGAGACTGGCTCTTTAAAATCATCCTTCAGTGCTGACAAGAGTCCATAACAACGAAGATAATTGGGAAAACATGCTGCAACATGATAGATTCAATCAGCTTTTATAGAAACCTCAAAACTGTTATTTGCACGTAAAATAATTTATATCTGTTTCATAAACAATTTGTTTTTTAAAAAAGGTTCTTCACACATAGAAGCAAAATCAAAGTAAGAGGCACTTAGCTGCCTCTCAAGTTGGGAAAGCTAAGGAAAAGGGCTCAGAATGAGGCAAAATCAAGTTGTTCATGAGGAACTTGCTGTGGGTTGCAGAACAGCCTTCACTGATAGAAAATTTTTAAACCTATACTTACTAATTTAACCACGTGCTCTGGCTTAAATGTAACCGCTGGACTCCAAGAAGGGATTACTTGAAACAAGTTCTGAAAATATGCCTACCACATTTTCAGAATACGAAAGCAGTTTGGAGTCCAGAAGAACAAAATGAAAAGTACTCATCAGAATAAAGCACAGCACAGGGAATACACAAAACTCTTGCACAGAGACATAAGAGTTACCTCATAATTCCTACAGAGGAAAAAACCCTTTTACCAACTACAGGGACAGCTGCATTTTAGCAGAAAAAAAAAAATCACAGAAAATTTGAGAGAAGGAAGGTTGAAGGAGAATGTGTAACTTAAATTTCAGACTGTGACAGCAACAACAATCAACTTTCTGTTCAATAGTTCAGTGGTTAAAATGTTTCAATACTGTGACATGCTATTCCCAAAAAGTGGAAACATGTAACTCCCATGACAATTCTCTTTTCAGTTTTTAACAGGGATATCATAATGGCACTTTGATACATTACCTGGCATCATTTCTGAAAGCACTAACATTTAAATAACAAATATCAGCTCATTTTTTCCAGTTTACCCTCAAGACAAAAAGGGAAAAAAAAGTAATTCTTTCTAAGCAAATAACAAACACTGTGAATCGAACAGCTTGTACTGGTACTCCAGCCTACGCCTTACAGCACTGTCAGTAGCAGCTGCTGATAAATGAAATATTTAACCCAAAAGGAGTTTGATAATGTATAGTGTCATTCATCACTCTACCAGTTATCATCAGAAGAAATCAGTGAATTCATACACCTACCATTTTGTGGTCATTGACAATCATGAGCTCCAGATATTTCATTTCTTCAAAGACACCACGAGATGCCTGATGGATTAAAGAAACTCTCTGAGAAATCATGAAGATGGAGGGATTTTCAAAAATAACTGCAGCTGCTGATTTAATAGGATTACCTGTAAATATTATGTAGAGTTTGTAAGTCTGTAAGAACTGGGTCAGACCTTCAGCTATGGTAAATCATCACAGTTCCACTAACTTGGTGAGTTTCGATAGTTGACAGTGGCTGGGAATCTGAGTTGCATCATTTGAAATAAGTTTAGAATTTACTTTTCAGTTCAGTACAGAAGTCACCACTGCTCCCCTCCTCACTTAAAGGAGAAAAGAATCTTAAACACTCCAGAAACTCATAGGTTTCTGTACCATTCATCACAGACTTAAAGAGGAAGTTTCTAAAAATAGATGAGCGCTCCAAAAATAAGCCGTGGATTGTTCAAGTCAGTGAAGAAATACAAATGAATTTTCTTAAACCCTATTATTCCCCTTGCTCTCATGCATATGCATGTGTAGATCGTGAGAACTGTCAACTTTTGTTCTCTCAGTAACTCAGTCAAATTAGATGCCCTTATTTGGAGTTTTTCTTTGATCATGCTACTTAACAAGCCGAGTGAAAATCAAGTCGGCTACCTTCAAAAAGCAATACTTCATCCAAAAATAATCTTTATCAAGCAGATTTCAAATCTAAAACTCACCCAACTTTCTAAAGTCATTTTCATTATTAAACTCCCATTCAATTTATGTATAGTTTTCCTTTTATGTGAGTAATTTTATTGATTGATAATTGTAGTACATAACAATTTTAAGCTACCGAAATATTTATTTTCTAAAGCTTCTGCTCAGTCAAAATCCAAAATAGATGGTTTGGGCTTTGTTTTCAGAAATGGTCTTAACTCATTGTCACATTTCTACTCACTGCTCTCCTCCTCCTCTTTCTCCGCAGCCACGGTAGTTCAGAGACAAAGGGCCATTCAGAACTAGATTCAGGCTCTGTACAAATCAGAATTTAAGAATTTCATGGCGTTATTTTGAACTACTAGTGTAATGTCCAAAAAGAGATTGAGATCACCAAAGTTAGAATAACTTTTCATATTGAAAAGTTAATTCCTGTAAAAAAATATACATTATATGGATACATTAAGTACTACTTCACATCGAATCTCAAGTCATTTGGAAATCTAAATTTAGAGTTAAAGCATGCAAGGGGACATAGAAAGACTGAAGCCTGGGCTTAGGATATATGTTTTCTTTCATTTCTTGCCCCCAGTAGCATTCATATCACGGATTAAATTAAATGTTATGCAGAAGAAAGCTGGCTGGTCTTCTGAGTTCCATTGCAATTTTTATAAAAAACCAAGTTTAGTATTTATTTTTCAAAGTGTTTCTAAATGATCAGCTATTTTAAATACCTCTACTAGCCTAATACTCAAATTATTTGAGTTGTATATACAATTATTTCCAGTATTGAAAAACCCCATAAGCAAAACCATACCAAGGTCCTGCAGCTGGTTGGAGGCTTGCATTCCATAGATCCTCTGGATGATATGTGGCCTACTTTTACTTTCCTGTTAAGAAAAATATGCAGCGTTTTCTTGTAACTATTACTGTGGAGTGAAAAGTAAGGCATTTCTTTCAATATTTATCATTTTTATTCCACTTCCACAAAACACAACCAACCACAGTACCAATGTCACGTAGCAATAATTTGAAGAAACGTTTGCAATCCTAAGCAAATCACAGAGCATTTACTGGCATACAAAACTCAGGTATCAGAAATGTTTTTGAGATGACTTGAAAAGAGTCCTTTAAAATCCTTAGCGCTAGAGAATGCAAATCATTTATTCCAATAAATCAAATTAAAGAGCATATGTTCAGATGAAATCTTCCACTCCCAGAAGAAACGTAAGGATACGTTTTCTATTTATGGCAAAAATCTATGGTCTTAATTGCAGCAAAATGGAAGAAACTAATCAATACAGCATCTTCTTTAAGAGGTGTGTTTCACTCTATGCTTTGAGTACACGAATGCTATGAGAAACCTTTCAATGCCTGTGTTGTTTAGAAGTCTGACATGCCCCAGCTTATCACATTTCAGTATCACTAGAAGACACTTGTCTTTTCTTCGGTAACACTCCTGCTATAGAGGCTGCCAAAACATGCAATTCTTTCCAAAGGGTAGGATGCTACTGCTCTGCAACTCTGTGAGAGAAACGTGCAATGAACTGAAGGGAATAAGAGCACATTTTTGCTGGTTTTGATTCTTTTGTTTAATTTCTTCTGGAAAAAGAATGTTGGTTACATAGCATCCACCATAGTTAAGGTTAACCAAGCTGAACTATCTACAATCTGAAGACTGCGGCCAAGATATTTATGTCACACAGAAAAATAAAACATATGAGGCTCTGAACATTCTCTGAAGCTGTATTGTTTTGACCTTCAGCATTTAGGAAAAAAAAAATCATTAATGTGTCCTCTTTTCATTTAGAATTCTACCAGTTGAATCCTTAACAGAACTGGCAGATGGTATCTCAGTTCTAGAATTTCTCCTCTGACTACTGCATGGACACATCGTAAATATAATTTCCATAAATTTACAGTATCTGTACTGTCAGCTTTCAGCTTTGCAGTCTTTATGAATATGTGCTACGCCAGAACGCATTACGTGGCATAACACGGCACGTAATACAGTTTTTGAGGAGACTGAGAAACATCACTCTTTTTGGATGTAACAATTTTCTCTGTACAGTTTCCTGCACAATCCAAGAGTTGACCAGCTAGATGATGTCGATTCCTCTGGATGCCAATTCACTTTCTTTGAAAGCTTCAGGAGTCAGAGCTTTTGCAGATCTTTCCCAGGGCTACAAATTAATATTTAACTGTCACTAAACCACATAAATAACATAATGCTGTAGAATTTATCATATATGGTAAGTACTTGAGTGAGGTGTGTTTGAGAGCTGTGATACAGCACGTGGAATAGACCCTACAGACTAGGTGAGATAGGAAATCATCACGGTTTATATCTCAATGATACAGAATCATTCTGCTGAAAACCAAACTTCTGAGCCATTCAGGATGTAGAAACCTTCCTGGTTTCATTACTGTCTGCAATGTAGTCAGTTCTATAAATAGACAGTTTTAGGAACAGCTGTGCTATAATATAGTTAACATCAAGTACAAAAATAATTACAGTTAGCAGGATTCTTGCATAAATACAGTCCTAAATCCCATATAAATATTTGAATATATGACTATGCCAGATCAAAATAATTTAAGCTAGAGTGACTTCACACACATCTATAGATACTCGGATGTAATTATCTACTTCATTAAGATCTCATTGGAAATATGGGAGATCAAGGAGCAACTTGGATCCAACTGTTTTGTGAGGGATGACTTCCACACCCTCCTAGAAATTTATGAATTCTTTAGTTTGAGTCCTAGAGCAAATTGATAAACACCTTTTGACAGTGCATAGAGATCTGCTATGGAAAACGTCTTAGTTTCCTACTTCCAACAGCTAAATGATTAACAATGACTAGGAAAAAGAAAAATGAAAGAAAAGCAAAGAAAAATGTTACACAGTTCATACCTGCACATTTCTTGCCTTAAAGAAGTCCAACCAGGTGTTTTAAAATACTTTTTTTTTTTTTTCCAGGAGTGCACAACACAGATGGCTAATTTCCTGATTTATTCCAGTATTTTTATTTGCTCTTCTTTGAGCACTCTCTTTCCCAAATCAAGTGAAAATCAGATAAAAATAAACTTACAGCACTGTGAGTCAAATCCACTGGTTCTATCAAGTACACGTAAGCGCTGTCTTCAAACATGCCACTAGAACATGGAGAAGCAGAACTGACATTAGGATTACAGGAGAACTAACTTGACTTAATCATATAATTTTTAACAAAATAACACCAAAACTACAGCTGAAACTCCAATCAATATTGAAATAATTTCACACCTATATGGATTACCATCATATGTGGCTAGAACTAAGAATTTTTTTATTGTTATTTTTTTCAGAAATCAGGCACAGTTCAACAAACTGACACTGAATGTAATAGTAATTGTAATGACCAAAAACCAGAGTATAAATATTGGACCCAGAAAGGTCCAGGGAGTCCTAAGATAGATATCAGCACCAGCATGAGGAAAGTTACACTTTACAGTAACTCATTTCTTACTTTTTTTTTTTTTAAATAATCTAATGAAAAGAAAAATACTTCTGTGGGCTGAGCTTCATCTGCAAATACTGAGCAAACAGACCCCTACAGTACAATTCTTGTTCATTCTCCATTGTAGTAAGTCATTTTAGTGAAATATTTATTGCCGCTTACCAAAGTTTCATGAGACAGAATCAAAAGACTTTAAAAAAGGTGTGAGCAGATTGGATAACTGGCACTGGTATTTTGCAACTTCAAACATCTCTTGGTCTGGAAAATTGCAGTCCATCACACATTTCGATATAATATTCAAGAGTAGCAACTGGTTAATAGCCTTGTATGGAAGATGAGAAAGTGCACTTACTGTAGTCCATTACAAGTTGAAAGAGCAACTCTGGAATCCTTGATACCTCTGATATTTCCGTGGTAGTAGCAGTGCTCCCCACCCTATTCACATGAAAAAAAAAAAAAATAGAAAAGAAAAAAAGACAGAAAATCACTGATTTCATATCTGTTGTCTAAATTGAAGGGGAAACATATATAACATCTTCTATCAGGTAAGACTTCAGAGAAGGCAGTCTCAAGTTAAACTACATCCCAGTGACTATTACTAGTTAATAGTAAAAGTAAAGCTTGCTCGGTAAAGAATATTTTAAGTCTTCAAATTATAATGTTATTCTCTTGCTGATGTCACAGCACTCCTCATCTTTCTTTTTTAAATGCACTTCTTTGCTGTAAATTGATTCTACAGAACTGTTACATAATGCAGGTTACATGAGCTGACTTGTTCCTAGATGCCTTCCAGGTCCACTGAAGTTTTAAGTAATACAATGTTTATCAGTCACCTGGCATGTGTTTGGCTTCAATTTGCATTCTACCCACTCAACTTTGATTTTCTCTCTCTAAAAAAGTATTAATTTAAGCATTATATCATTAAAACGCATATACCAGTATTACTGGTGATGAATAAGCCAGAAAGTAAATGTGGTTTAGCAACATTAAAATGCACAGTTACATTTTTTATTACTCCTTTGATCTATAGACTGAAGTCAATTCTTGATTTTAACTACAAAAAATTTAAGAACAGATGCAAAATCTAACTAATTTTAAAAGCTAGTATTTTTATGGTTTCATATACAGTCATATTTTAGACAACTTCCTGCTCTTAAAAAAATAACATCCTATATCCATATTTAAATAAGCAAAAACAAATCCAGCAACACCTCAACACTCATCTACACCCAAGACCTCAGTTCTCAAAAGCCTTAATTACAGAAAGTGAGGGAGACCTCGCTGAATGCTGCAGTGCAGGATTTGAAGAGCCAGAAGCTGCAAGGATTAGGCAGAACAGAATTAGTGGCAAATGTGCTATCAGACAGGCATTCACTGCAACTCTGAATATATCTGCCAGCTCTCCACAGGAAGGTTAGTCAAGCTGCAGTGTGTATACATGAGGGGAAGAGGTCAAAACAAGATCAAAATGCTACAGAGAAAAACTGGTACGTAAAATGTTCAAGTTCCAATCGAGAAAAGCCTTGCTCATCTGCAACCTAAACTCTAGTGAAAACTGTGTGCTTTCCTCTGAATTCAAAGTGCAAGCTCCCTGGACTCATCAAATTCTTCATTACAGAGCAAACTAAACTGAGCTCTCCTCTCCTGAAGCAATTGGCTCCCGACTGAGCTCTCTCTGAAGTGGGCAGAGAGGCAGCCAAACCATCCAAAGGAGGCTTCAAGGATGCTCAGAATGCATCTGAGAGACTGACAAGGTTGAGGCCCTCACAAAACACAGTTGCAGTGGCTTTCACCGTTTGTTGTTTTGTGTTGGCTTTTTTCTCCAGTATAAACCAGTGCCATAACAATGCCCTTCCTCTGGCTAATGCCCACAATGCTCAACCCAAGTTTCCCAGGTTACTCTGAGAAGAATTAATTTGAATCTCCACTTTCCAGAAACATCCCCTATCTCACACGTTAATGGCTACTGCGTCTACAGCTACCATGTGTCACTGCACCCTCTCTGAATCCAGTAAAACACACTGAAACAGTTTCATTATGTAGAAAATTCAAAGATTCCTGAACTCAGAAAGAGGAAGCACAACTCTATTACCCAGAGGCCAGGTGCTAGGAAATATGTTAAGGCCAGACTACAAACAATTCAGATGGGAAATTCAGAAATACTCGTATTGTCAAACCACCATCTATTTGCATATAAGATTTGCGAGTGTGAAAATACATAAAATCTGATTTTTTGGAACTTTTTCTATCCTTATTGCTGGACAGCAGAATGATTAATCCCTAAAATTCCATAAAACACTTATGAATAAAGTGCTTAGACTGTTCAAGGCTTACAGAACTACTTACTGTGAACAAGGGTAGAATAAACCAGCTTCACAGGATTGACTCTTCTAGTAAACAAGTGCATTTATTTTCTATCAGCAGAAAACATCAGGAACAGGACTGTTCTGGCTATAAATGTTTAGAAAGAAACCAAAACACTATTCTGATTTTCCAAAGCACGCTTCAAAGAACTAGTGAACTTAGAAGCTTTTAATTAACAGAAGTTCTGCTGCTATACATCACTGAAGTTAAAATAAGAAAACTGAATGACATTGATGAACTTTATTTAAATAGTTGGTCTTTAATATCTATCCACAATAGCAACTAAAAAGTCTTCTCAAACAGCTACACAAAAAACCTTTTGGTAAAGTTGCCTTGCTCCCACATCAACTGAAAATGTACCACTCATCATCAAAACATTCTCAATTCTGGTGTCATACAGCACCTGAATTCCAACACACATACTAGAACCATTTCTTTGCAATTACTATGACTTGAGGAATTACCAAAAAATGTAAATGTTTTCAACTATGCACACCATTATTTTCATCTGGGATCTTATTTAATGAGTTATTCAAATTCTGAATGAAATTCCCCATAGATTCCATTCTGTGCAATCAAATCAAAGCATTACACAAAAAGCAACTGCTGTGTATTTACTTTTCCATTAGTGAGAATACGCAGAACATGCTTTTTAATGACCAACTGCTGATCATCTTCCTTGCACAAATAGTGTTCCAATGTTTTTCTTTTTTATAAATTGTTGTTCTAGTGAGGAAATTACTGTTTGTTGAAGTTTTCACTCATTTACTAAAAATCTGGAAAATACGGTATTTTTCATCACAGCTCACATCTTTGCATCCACATCCAGAAGCAAAACAATCATTTATTCTAGTCTAAAAAGATACTGTATAAAGCTTAGGATGCAGTCCTCATTTGATCTCCTTAATTGTTTGTGCATTTTCTGAACTTGTCACAAAGATTTTAATGCATTAATTAAGAACGGTAAATTAAAGCTAAGTTACTGTTTCCAAGCAAATAAATTCAGAGAAGATCCCCTAGGAAGTTTGGATCAAGTTACTGCAGCACGCGAAGGCAGTACGTTTGCTCAGTCTAAAGTTCCGATATAATTTTCCAGTCAGATTCATGATTCAGCAACCGCAGTGCTCAGTGCCAGTGCTGCAGCTAACAATTGCATTGAGTTGGTCCAAATTCCACAGGGAATTCTCCTCTTGAATCACTTAGTTTTTTTGCCCATTCTGCACAGTACTGATTCTTAATGAACCAGGTTCACTTTCTTAGTATAATGATTTATTTTCAGTAGAATATGAAACAATTCATTGCAATAATTATGTTGCAATGTAATTGTTTCATTTTGACCCAATCTATTTCATTTTATTTGTAATTCTTTATGGCAAGGGCAAAATAATGAGGTATTTAATATTTGGCCAAAAAAGTCCCCCTTCGCTGAAGGCATAAATGTTTCGTGACTGCTTGCTTTTCTCCACTGTAGATACAGACACGTTTCATATATAGTAAGCTCACAACAAACGTCCCAGCATTTATCTCATCTATGAAATAAGTCAGTCCCTGGAAATGTATTGTGTAATTTCCCTGTGAACCTACCAGTCTTCATGTTGTTAATACAATCAAAACTTGATTCTGATTTCCTTAGTGCTAAACTATGTTGCATAACTTTATCTCTTGGTCATTGGATCAATAGTTTATTGGCACTGAATTCAACTCAGGAGCCAGTTTGAAAAACTAAATTAATTACACATCATGTAACATGCTAGCTTTCTACTGACTCCAGTGGTTAAGTTTTTCATTTTATGTTTCTCAACTGTATATTTCTTACAAAGAAAAGTCACTGCAAGTTTTCTGTTTGTACATCTGATATTCCCACTCTCTATTCCTCCTGCAATTTATGCTAAGTACATGTGATAAAGTCTACACTAACAGTGACTTAAAACCCTCTGTCCCCTACATTTCACAAGGCATAACTGTTGTAGCACTACCCAGATCATCCACCACTGCCTATTTCCTACCCCGGCCCAGATGAGCTTCCTTATGTACCTATAAAAAGGCTTGTGGTGTTTTGACCCTTTTTAAAAACATTGTTGGCAGTGTTCCTTCAGAAATGCCATTCTGCTGCATTTTAAAAGCACAGTACCTTAGAAATCTTCTGTTTCCCATCTTCATAGTGAATCTCCACATAATTGGAAGATAACAAATCGCTGTCAAAGCAAAAACAAAAAAGAAACATCAACATGAGAAAAATCCTTTATACAGCCACGTTAATGCTTTAGTTAGAATCCTCAAACTATTTTTTCTTTCCTTGTAAATTAGCTAAAAAACAAACCAAGCAGCTTGTGACCAGGTTTGATTATGCATGAGGAGATGAAGCATGTTCCATTCTCCAATCCTATTTCACTCTCGCAGTATGGTTATCTTGAATACACAAAAATCCAGTGACTTCAGAATTTTGCTAGCTGCCCATAACCATTACTTTTGATGTTCATGCTTAGTTCACTATTGTTTTCAAACACATTTTATATATATACACATTATATGCAAGAATGGACAAATATATACACAACTGTCCTGAAGTCAACAGTATATCTGTATCAACTGTACCTTGCTTGACTTCTCAGCATTTTTAAGGTATCTAAGAGCCTTGCAAACAGAAAAGTCTGTGACTGTGAAACCGTGAAAGCATCTGACAGTGACACAGATATAAAACCTACTGCTATGAATAAAGACTATCATTCTGATGAAAACCTGGTGCAACAAAATAGTTCTGATAGGAATTCATGACTAACAGGTACTTATAATAATATGTCTCAAAACAAGATACCCTATCAGCAGTCCTGATAACACTGACTGTTAGTAATGGCTCACAAAATCAATTCTTCATCCTGCATTTATCAGGCATCCTGCTGAAGTCAGTTACCAGCGGTTCTCTTAAAAGTCCTTTCTCAAAGCACTGAGAGATCACAGTATGGGCAAAAGAAACAGCAATAGCCATGAATAATTACTGAGGTCTCTCATCATTTGTTTTAACCTTCATTTTGATAGCAGTATTTAAATGCATACACATTTAAAGTGCTGATTTAAAAATAAATTCAGCTGCATAAAATCATTTTGACTTTCTCAAAATGCATCATGGTAAACTATACCTTTTCTGCAAGAAAAGGCAAACACTCTGAAAAGCACAAGTGCTTGACTTCAGTACAAACATTCACTGCATTTAATGTGACATGGTTCAAAGCCTCTAAAGAGGATTATATATACAAGGCACTTAAGAGTGTTGATAACATCCTTTACTTCTTTGTCTTTTTCACGATTATTATAAAGTACAAGAACTGCTGTCCTCAACTACTTAAAGGGATGGTAAAAGCAAGACTGGATGCAACACAAGAGAGAAAATGGAAAATTCCATTCTAGGTTAAAACCTAGTGCTATCCTGAACTAGAAACAGCCTTAACCAAGTGGTTTCAACTGTTCCCACTTCAACCTCAATCATCCTGTGCTTGTAACTGTGCTCAGTAAATGCTTTGATTAGTCTTTGATCACAGCCAACCACAGCTTCATACAGTAGAGGAGGTTAATCTCAGGAGATGAGGCTGAACTGACACACGAAGTATAAAACCGCTGTTCTCGCCCAAGTCACATTCACACTGTAACACGTAGTTCTCCACAGCTGAAAGTTGAAGTCTTAAAGTTAGTTGCTTATATTTCTTGCCTTATAGGCTAGTACTGCATGCAAAGACCAGAGGCATTTGATTTTGAGCGTTTGTTTAATGCAAATCTTAAGATTACTAGTACTTTTTCTGTTTGCACTGAGATTCTTAAAGGCATTCCTGCTTTCATTTGGAATTCCAAGTTCCACTGGGTTTCCTCAAACCAGTGACAGCATCTGTATTTATCTGTTTCCAAATCAAGGAGATTTTTTTTTTTTTTTCAATCCTCCCACAGCCACAATACATGGCTGTCCTCCGAACGGCTTTCACTACTCTCCAGAGCTTTTGGCACTCTGTTAGACTTGCAGTGAGTGGTCTCCTACTGTATCCACAGACTCACAGCCATATGCAGCTTAACAAGATTTGCCCCTTAGAATTGTCCCACTGCATGCAATGTAAGAGCTGCTCAAAAGTTGTTTTGTCCCTCCTTTGCAGAATCTCTCCAGAACTCAGTGTTATTCTCGTGGATTTCAGTTGTGCTACTCTTGTAACTTAGTTATGTCCTTCTCCAGCCTTCAGCTTCACATTACTTCCAGCTATAAAGGGCTCCCTAGTCTACGTAGTAAACAAAGTTCTACAGAGTATCCAACATTATATACTTGTGACAGAACATTCCTACACATATTTCACATACATAAAGAAAGCATGCAGTAGACATGCTTTTCCAGTAGACCATTCACTTCCATCATCACTGACTTTCCAGTTCTACTGTCTTGTGGACCTGCTGGATACAAGGCACATCAATAGAAACCCTCCAAACACCCCCCAAAGAAAGTTGGGGCCTGCTATTGACAATATACTTCCCAAATACCATGCTGAGAACAAAATGCACCTTTAATTTGGGAACAATCCTTCTGTCAAATACAACACAATCTACCAGCTATTAGTTGGCAGATTCACAAATCATTCTACAGCAGCATATTTAGCACTTCTGACGATTACATTTTATCAAAATTAACCACCAAAGTATTGCAAGGGCACTTTTTACTCAACATTTCCCACAGGAAACACTAAATTTATATATACAATTGGAAAAGCACAGTCATCTCCTTAAACTAGGAGTTTCTACTTTGGTTGACACCGATACCCACATTTTAATGGCTAATTCATCAAGCATTTTAAAAGCAGTAGTTTGAAGAGTTTTTCAGGCTATTAAGAACAGCATCTTGTTCAGTTTCCACCAGAACTTCCTCTTACCACAGCACTGAAGATCATAACTCTTGCACTATTTGAAAGGCTCTGAAGAAATGAGTTGCTAGACAATATTACAAAAAATGAGGTCTGTAATATGGAAAATTCTTCAGTCCAATTCATTGTGACAGAGTATTCCTAGTAGAGCAATTGACAAAATAAAGATTTTATTTAAACCGTGGTTCACATTCATTCAGTATTGCATTTTAATTGATCCATTTCTTCCATAATCAGCAGGGAAAACAGATGACTTTGAATTATCAGTATGAATTTTATCACCCTCTGATGTAAGGTTGAGGGATGCCATCTTTGTTAGAATGATCTAACTACTTCCTTCAATTCAAAACAGATTGTTGTGGGTTCTTTTTTCTTTAAAAACACATAACAGAAACTTAGATTTCCTTTCCTCACACAGAATTCACTACATGCTCTATTTCTTCGGTGTCAGGGTTTTCTCAGCATTGAGCTATCTGTGATGCTAGGACTTCCTAAACTGGAATTGGCATAACTGTTTTGAATTTCTGCATAATTTCTTTTCCTGTAAGTTTTTCCAACCAATCCTTTAAAACTCTTGTAAACAGTGTAATATGCACAATGTCCTGTGACAAGATTTGCATTTTGTCTTTTTGAGAAGCACCTCCTTTCTTTGATGTCTGTAGCTGGGAAAGGCAATAAACATCCTCATTCTGCCACGCAGATTTTTACAGCATTTCCTTATTTCCTCATACATGTATTTGTCACACCCCACGCTTGTGGCCATCACAGTCCACAGGCTGTAGTCCTATCTCAGCTGACCACCACTCAGGACTCTGTTTAGGAGTGTCTAATATCCACACTTAATTAACTCCAGGATAAAGAATGCACAGAATAAAGTACTTTCAACACTAAAGCAAGTGGCCTGACAAGAAGGCTAACATTTACAACACCATCTGCATTTTAATAAGCCAAACAGCTCATCCACTCAGCTTTTGGATAGTTTGTTAAAACCAAATTCTTTAAGACATCTCAGAGGCTGCCACTATGTTCTGTGCACAAAAAGCTCTTGAGAAGCATGTTATATCAGCACTTAAAGTGGGGTTTCACACAGGAAGTAGTCTGAGTTTCTTGTATCCTGCTGAAACAAGCTGTAGTGTCAGTGACTTTACTGACAGCCATTCATTGCACAGCAACATACATAGGAGCATCACTTAATGACTACAGAGAAATCCAAAACTTGTGTGCGTGAAAGTCAGGCACTCTGAAGTTACTTTTTATGGCTGGCAGTGTAAGTTCTCTCCTACGAAACTTACGTTAAAACAAACGTGCGCACACACGTTCTCTTACAAATTTCTGCCAAAAAGAGCGGGGTGAGATGGTTGAAAAACTGAGAACAAAACCCAAAAATATTTAAAAAACTGATTTGGAAAATTCTAGGAGGAATGACAGAGGCAGATGACAAGGAGCTGAAATACCGCTGAGAAAAACATGAGATGTTAAGCCAAGAAGGAAAGCTCTTGGTCAGTGGTAGGATTGGTGCTGCCTCCTGCTGCCCTGCTGGAATAGTAAGTGGTAGAAGACTGCACAACACTACACAAACGTGCACATACCCATAATATTATAAAACACGTTTTTATCATAGCTTAAATGACAGGATCAAAAACAGTAACTGAACTAGTTATTGCTTATTTGTTCCTCAGCCTGCAGAATTCCTATTGGTGAAGGCTCTATCATGGCTCCATCCCCCAGTGGAGGAGAATCCTTCACCTAGGGGCTCATGCAAAACCATCAGACAAAAAACTACCGCTTCTCTTCCAAAGACAATACAGACAACTGCCCTCATCACTGAGAAACACCAAGTACATGTCTGCAACTCACTGCTTTTTTGCAGCATTTCTCTCTAATGTGTTTTAGTATGGCGTCAGAACATAAATACTGGTAACTCTGAACAGGACACAGGTTACCCACAGAAACTCTTGGTTTGCTTCTCCTTCAGCTGAAGGACTGCAATTTAAACTTTTGCCTTTCACACATTGGTGGAGATGGACTGATAGAAAGCAAATCAGCAGCACCTCAAGCATTTTCTTAAAGCATCATACAAAAATGAAAAACATATATTCTATATATTAGATATACCAGATCACATATACTGGAATCATTAAGTACACACATTCTTTACATAGATTGACAGTACTGTTTGAGGAAAAAAAATATTATTGTTAATTACTGAACACAGTCTCAAAGTTTTGTTTTTGTTTCTTGTTGTTTTTGATTTTTTTATATATATAAATCAGGCATTAGGACAATGCTGTATGTCACTTCTCTATTTTTCCATAAATGTGCAAAAATGCCCAATGACATCAGAAGCTGCAAACGCACTTTCATGCAATAATGAAAGATTATTTTACCTATCATTTTGTATTGATTTTGTACTTCTACATTATTTTTAAACTATCAGTGCAAACTTTCAGGGGCACAAAAGCTCTCTTCCATTTTTAAGACAAACAGTTCCCTATCTCTAGCTGAGGACACATAAACAGAAGTGATATAAACAGCTAAACCAACACTGACCTTTATTACAAGTTAGACCTTCTTGACCAGAGAGTTACCTAAAATTGTTTACTGGTAAATACATTCTAGGCTGTGCCTTCCAGTGCAGCCAAACCACTAAGACTCCCAACTTCATTAGGAACTTCATGATTACTGTGACAATAATACATTTTCCAGATTGTTAAGTTTTAGAAATATCTGCAATATTCCCACATGGCAACTTGAGCAATTAAAATAATTTCTATGTGACAGTTCATCACTATCTTATCATCAAATAACAACAACATCAAAAACAAGAAAATCGATGCCTTTCAAATACTGGTGCTACTGAAATTTCTCCATCTATAAACGGAGAGTAATAAGCCACTGACATGTACATGCATCTAGTCTTCATGCTTTCAAGTGCACAGTGTCCAGAAATGAATACACATATTATTGTCCTGAATCGGAGCAGACATGTAAATGAAACAACAAAGACAATGGCAAACACCTCTAGCCACAGTCCAGTATGCTGAATGATGTTGTACCAGGATACAAGTAGAAATGCTGTACGTATCATTTTCTGTAACATTCTGCAAATACAGTGAGCATGGAAATATTGTACCAATATGGGAAGTAAGTTACTAACACCTGTCCATCATCTCACTACTACATGCAAAGAATTTTCACTGTTCGTTACTGTGGTTTATGGTGTTATCACACAGGTTTAGAAACCATAGGCAGTAAAGTGATCCATTCTGTAACCACTTCTGATGTAATGAGACAATTTTTAAAATTCCACATAAAATACACAAAGATAATGCTATTTTTTATTCTTAATCATCGAGGGTCTTTTTTAATTACCAAAAAGACTGGTAGCATCAACTTCTAACAGCCAGCAATTTCATTATGGTTGAATTGAACTGCAGATTTTTAAATCCATCATTGTAGCAATTCAATTACTGAATGCGTATTAATATAAAGACAGCTTTACAAATTTAAACGTAAATATCAGCTTTAACTTTCACTATTACATTCAGGTTTCTGAGGACCAAACTATTGATTTATATTTATCACCTTTAAGTACCATTATCCTTCCTGAGTTACAAAGTTGTGAAGGCATATTATGGATGCCAGAAAGGGAAATAGCAATTTGCTTAGAAAAGACTCCATGTTGTTTTATATTAATACCCTTGGACAACAGCACAGTTTTCTGTAGATCCTGGAATTTCACATGCCCTGACCTTGTACTGTAAGTTGAAGACAATTAGAACAGGAAAGAAAGAAACCTGAAATAGTGCACTTACTTATTCAAAGTGAGGTCAAGGATGAATTTGGAACCAAAGGCCTCAATCTGGAAACTTGCCTGGGCCAGATGTACAGCCTGTAAACATGAATACACAGCAATACTATAGAGCTTTGCAAAACACTGTAAGTTGTCAGAAAGAATAATTGAGCTTTATATGCAAGAAGTATTTGTGACTAACATCTGTAAAACAAGTTAAGGAAACCATGCTCATTTTCTCCCAAACAACTAGATTCATACAAGTATCTATTTTTGTCATAGCTTGATGGCCGTGCAACAAAAGCCTAAGTAACATAGTATACTGTTCTTTTAATTATGTTTATTGCATTCATTCATCTTAAAAGGCCCAAAATAATTAAAGCATTTGCGATACAAGGCTTCTAAGAAAATTGGGGCAAAGCTCTTACCACACATTATGAAGGACTTACTTCAAAATAATCAATTAAAGGCTTTATATCTGGCATTATGACCAAACCAATATACAGAAGACTGACTCTACTCCAAACAAACAAAATAACATTAGCTAGTCTCACATAGGCAGTTAACCTTAATAATATTCAGTTTTTCACAATTATACGGATGGTATACTTCAGTACATTTTTTCTACACCTTGATGTCGCTTACTACAGACATTCAAAACACCTTCAGCTGCTTTCTAGAAAAATAAGCAAAGGTGGTCCAAGAATTTCTTCTTGTGAAGACAGTGTTCCAGCAGGGAGAAATAGACTGCATCTGAACTTCACTGATCACTATTCACTAATCAAATCAGGCTTACGTATATACTAATAAGAAACAAAATAAGTAACTACATTTAGTTGGAATACCGTGCCCGCTAATCAAGAGACCAAAGAATATTACTTTACAATAAAACGCCACAGTAAATACTCAGATGCACCACAAAACACACAAAGTTCTGGCTGTTTATTGCACAACTGAGATGATACGAAGGTTACCTTTTACAACCCGCAAGACCTGTGACTCTGGCTTACCTTTGGAATTTTTTCCACAGATAATGATTCCTTTTTGCTCCTCTTCCATTCGTGCACTACATGGAGTACTGCTGACTTTCATCTTGTTTTTCCTCAGCAAACGTATTCATATTTTATAAAACTCTTCAATGTCAATTTAAAAATCTATTTCTGAAAGTTGCCAGAGCATCTAAATTTGGCTTTGGTGTTTCCTTTGTTTATCACTCTTTCCCCCCAGAACTATAATTTACCTTACAACTAAGACACTTTACAAAGCTGCTTTGAAAACAGGCAAAGGAGAACAAAAAAAAAAAAAAGCAAAACCACATAACGTATAGTGACAAAAAGTCTTCAGTAATAAATAGCCCCAATCCAAAGCCTAGGTTGTTTTTTTTCCCTTTATTAAAAAATATAAAAACTTTAAACAGCAAGTTTAAAAGTAATATTGCTAGGTGGTTGGTATCTACAGCAATATGGAAGCAAACCAGTATCAGGCACTGATATTTTGCTGGGTTTTTTGTGTTGTTTTTTTTTTGTAATGAAGAGGTTGTCTCAGCAGTTCAGCAATTTGCTGAAATAACACTGGGCTGGCAAGGTGAGCTTGCAGATGCTCTGAATTACCAGGTTGAAACAGTTTGAGTATAAATAGAAGCAGGAGACTCAATGGAGAGAGTCTGTTTCAAGGATGAAATTTACACAAAAAGAAAAGTGATCCCAAACATTACCCTCAGATTATGTTGAACAGAAAAATAATGTCAAAAGTGACCATTTTTTCCAGGATCAGCTTAGACAAAAATAGAGTAACTTTTCAGTTTGGTCCTGGTGCAGCATTTCTTTCACCTCCTCTAACAGACTAAGCTTAACTTAAAATATCTACTCTTTTCAAACACTTGATAGGACAGAAGCAGCATCAAGGCTGAACAATCATCTATGAGAGACAGCAAGCACTTAGTATTGTATGAAGTACTTTTCCGGTTTTGTCACTACTATTGTTTTAAATGCCAATTATAAACCTAGCAACTAAAACACTTTAATATATTAACTTTCAAAAAGAGGAAATGCTTAAGTGCATAGGATAACGTATCAGCTCAAATAATAAAACACATTTCAAAAATGCTTGTGACATGTTTGTAATTATGTCTTCACCGTTTGAAATCTGTGAAAAACCTAAAACTTTTGCACAAGATATCACAGATAACAAAAGTTTATGCATATAAAAAAGAAACCATTCTAGAATTCCAATCTAAAGATTGGGAATTCTATCAAGTTCTATTAAATCCAAATGACAAATTCTGGCCCTGATTCAGCAATTGCTGAAGGATGGGAAAAACACTCTAGACAATAGCATCCCATGATTGCTACACCGTATATCCCTCCCTGGACATCTGCTCTTCAAGACAGATAGGTACATACCCTGTCTGATCTGCTATAGCTTTATTTTGTCCACTCAAGCCCATTTGGTGATATGTGTAACATTCTTTACTGTGATTTCTAACCCATCAACCATTTCTGCAACTTAAAGCTATTTAAAGTGACTTCTATTCTCAGTTGAGTATCACCAGAAAAAAAAAAGATTCATTCGGTAGTATTAAAAATAATATTAGTGCTATTTCGGAAAGCAATTACTTTTGAACATCTATTACAGTGCTTCACTTACAATACATGCAAGCCTGTACACATAAGCAATTACTGTAAAGCAGCTGACAAGGTGATTTGGCACCCTGCAGTAGGGCACATTCTCCAGCACACTCAGCTCAAACCATTGGTTATAAAAAGAACATCAGATTTTAAATCCCTGCCGTTCAGCAAAAGCACTGCTTTGAATTCAGGTGAACACGATACTCCACTGCTGCGGTGAAATACTGATCTTGTTCATACAGTTTAATAATGTATAACCACGTATGAAAGCTATGAGCCAGAAATCAGATAAAGGTAATGAAACTGTTTCATCCTGAAACTGATGTTTTTCCTGTCGCAGACCAGAACAGAAAGCCACCAGCAAGTTGCCACCAGTGTTTTAGCCACTACCATTGCTGTGTATCACCATGATGGGAAGCAGCATTTCAGAAAATTATCTGTGATAAGGTATATACCAGAATCATTTCGTAGGATTCTGTTATCAGCTACTGTGTAATGCAATGCCTCAAATATAATCTGAAAATTGGTGCTCCTTGGATACGCACGTTACACTCCATCCTGTATAACACTTTAATGCACATTCTTTATTTATGTACGCAGGAGACTAACCAGCTCTGTACGTGTTTATTATTTTAAACTCTCTGCAGAGGTGCCTGCTCTGATGGGTGTAGGCTGCCTCAACTGCAAAGCAGCAACACTCAGTGCAATTTTTCTGCAGCAAAGACGTGCTGCTACAGGAATGAGCTGAAGAAGGGTGAGAATCTTTAAACATTCTCCTCTCCCTCAGTCTGAGTTTAAAGAAAAATTAAAAACATATAAGAGAACATTTTTGTTCACTGATCTAGGTGGTCAGATTACTCATGCTGTCACTGTAAAAAAGATTCTTCATATTAGGAGTGCCCCAAGACCACTGTAGCTTTCTGTGCAATGCAGCATCTCTGTTTTATTTCCACATCAAAAATCTGTATGTATACATAAAGAATTCCAGTTTCTTTCACATCAATCATTAGCTCTCTGTAAGTTTCAAGATAGGAAAGGAGTAGAAGTTTGTAACTGGAGTCTTAAGTTCTGCTGTCAGCACTCAAAAGCTTGTTTCTGTTAACTGCTTGACCATAATTTGTCCACAATTTCCATTTGCCAGATTTTCAGGAATTGTGTAATGACCATCACAAGAAGTGAACTTCACAGTAAAACTACTCTGAATGCAAAAATACTGAAATCTGCCGTAAGTCTTTACACAAATGTCACAGCATTATTTAACTGATTGAAACCACCTATAGGTCTTCTGCTATATTCATAGAGATAATGACGCTCGTTCTTTATTTGCATGTTGACTGAAATAAGGGACAAAAGTTCTCTCATTTTAGTAGCTGACCAGAGGGCTCCAACATCCCTACTCCGGAATCAGGAATCTAAACCAGGATTAGATAGATTTTATTCAATCAAAACACCTCTCAATCTAGACCTTCCTTCTGATAGCAGTACCAGCAAGCCACCATTCCCTCACAGCATGATGCTCAGTCACACGCAGTGCTGACACTGGCCTCTAAAAATCATCTCTCTCTCCAGGCTTTGCTAACAAGACTCTATAAACTAGTGCATCCATACCCTGGATCACTTTTCTGTGGTACCTAACTGCCTATAAATACTAGACAGAACATATACATTTCCTTCTCACAAATATCACAGCCAACATTTCAGCTAGAAAACAAATATGGGAAGACATAAAATGATGTGATCCAGGAAACAGTCACATTCAGCCTCATATTGGTTCAATGGTCCTGACAGACTTGCTTGCATATGGTGTTCTTTCTGCTCCTGTGTGAGCATTTGCAGGACCCACCTGGTGCAAACTTTGCGATACTCCAACATTCAGTAGGCACTGATGAATGTCAGCGGGGGGGAATTTTTTTCCACATGGAGATTCAGTGACACAGCTTTGCTTCTCGTGCACTTTTATGCCAGGCACCATTTTGTCAGATTGCCCCTCTGCTTCCATCTATCACGCAGCAACAAAGGGTAGTGGAACATTTGCAGGAACATCTCTCCTCTACTGCAGTACCACCAACATCCGCTTCTGAGGTCAAAGGTCATCATGGTAAAATAGGAGGCATTTCTTTTGGAGCAACCCTCATATTTGAGGAGAAGTTTGGATAAAGCAGATGTCCTTCTACTCTCAGAAGAAGATATGAAGACCAGCTTCAATGCTACTGTCAGTAACTCCTGAAGCTGCAGGGTGCATGTAAGCCCTTTGCATTAATATAAACTCAATATGGAATCAAAAGACAACACACACGTAATCATCCATTTGCAACTACTTTGAATTGGAGCTGCAGCATTGAAAATTCTGACAAAAATGCAAACGTCAGCTGAAATACAACAAAGACTCCCCAACAGTCTATTAAACTCATACCAAAGCTACATAAAGTTAATTCATTAATTTGATTATTTAAATCAGAACTGTAATGTTCTCATTACAAAAGGATTTAAAGCAAAGACTTGTCCTAAGACAGACAAAGGGAATACAGTAATTAATGCATATGATTCTCTCCAGATTTCACTAAGACCTCACACAATGCCGTCTTTTCAGAGGTTATTAACCATAAATATTCTCCCAAGTTTTATGAAACAGGTCTGTTTTCTCCTCAATACCATCTCCTTCACTACAGCTACAATAGGATTGTTTTCCTTTCATTCTGAGGTCGCCTCCTCCAAGTTGGACATGCTATGTACCAAGAAAGAAGCCAAGTCTCACAAATAGGGACTTATTGGTACCTCAACCTTTCAAACAGGGTAGAGGCAGAAAACACAGCATTAAGCCTGGCAGAAATATTTTCTTTTTTAAACTCCTAACAACCGATCTGAACAGAAGAAACCAAAGAAATACTAGGAAAATGGCACAAGATTAATAGAATTTTTTGGGGATAGAACTGTCGTCAGAATTTCATTTACTACATATTACTATTACATATTTCTTTCAGCCATTATTGTCTTCACATCCCTTTTCCAAAACTACACTAAAAATTAGGAAGATGTAAAATACATTGCTTCCTTATGACTTATGATTTAATTCAAGCTTTTTTCCACTCAAAATTTGATGTTTCCCCTGAACTGTGACCTCAAAACCACAGGTTTTCCCTCTGATCAACACCACAAGGATTTGCTCCTAGCATTCTGTGCCAAGTTGTGGCCTGTGCAGTCCTCCCCCTCTGTCCTAACAACCTGTACATGCAATCTGTGCAAATGTATCAAAGCAGCTATCTGGTTCAATCAAGAGCTTATCAAAAGGCTGCTTCTACCTGCAGAAGTTCAGAATGACACACAAGCAGAACACAGATGACTCAGTTTTTCAGCAAGTTTCGGGTTTCTTGCAAGCTTCTTCGGCATACTTTTAAAAATAAAGGTACTCATTTTTTAGCATTTCACACTAAAAATAACTTCAGAAGAAAAGCCAGCCTTAACCATAGGAAACAGAGGTGTTCAGACTGGAGAGTCTTCAAGCATCAAACATTCAAAAAATTTTTTTAGTGCCTAAAAAGAAAGTAGATTACACCCTAGAACTCTGTCCTCCCTAGAGAGTGACCATTTCACCAAGTCAAAGCCATGCAGAACGTGCATTTCCACTCACAGCAAGGAAATGTTCTTGGCAAATACAAGAACGAACGGGAGAGATTCTACCAACATCTTAGATTACGTATGTCCTCTTCTAACGGTGCTTCAACAAATTCAGAAGTAGAAGGAGATAAAGCAGATGAGAGCTAAGAAAGCAGTTTAATATTTTGGATTCATTGGTCCGCTGTTCTATTAGCCAGCTCTTCAGTGAAGTGAAGTAGGTTGCAGACTCTTAATTTTATGAAGAGATTTTTAGACAAAAGCAGATTTTATTTCAAATCATTTTACGTAACTGTACTTCTCTAGCTTAGCCTCATTTTCCACACACATGCATAACTTCTACTACTCTCCCCTCCTTCAGAGTGATTCAGCATTTCTGAAGCATTCCAGCCTAACCCCACAGACTATCCTAATGGCTTACATTCCTGCCACTACAGTGAAATTTGACACAAAGGGGTCTACTGAACAACATACACAGGTAGGGAGTATATCTATATCATATACCTACAAATCATCAGTATTCATATATCATGTAATGTATACAAAAATTTAGGTTAAAGAACATACAGTTCTAAAAACAATGGAGGGGAAAATATACACACAGGGAAAGAAGAAAAGAAAAATAACCCATCCTAGCATTCTAATTCCACTTCTGCCCAATGTATCTAAGGGCAAGTCTCTCTCCTTTGCGCATGCAAACCATCAATCCTAAATACAGATTTCTTTCTTCACACAATTATAACGGTATTTTTCTTTATATTAGCTGTGTAGGAAACAGTAAAATCTAACAATCAGGATTTATTATAACATAGCATTTGTTTTAAACCTAGAAAGGGATAAAAGCTAGCACTAAAAAGTTCATTCCCTCCTCCTCCAGAAAGACAGCTCTCATGTGCACCTTCTACAATCCAGTAGAAGTAGTGGTGCTTTTATTGTTTTGTTTCTGGGTTGTTTTCCCTTGGTATCTTAGAAAGATTTTTTCTTCCTTGATTACAGTGAATGCTAAACAGGACAAAATAACCAAAATACTGATTATTGTGTTATCAATGAAACAGATGGAGGAGCAAAGAAGAAAAAAACACATGCAATGACAGATGCAAGAATCAAACTGGGTGAGGGAAGAAGTTGCAGGAGAGAGGGAAGCACTATGCGGTGCTCTGGGAATAGGAAATTTAAAAGAAATAAGATAAAAATAATAACAACAATAATACAATCAATCCAGACAAGGAATGCAATCAACCCTCTTATTCAGTTAAAGGCAACAAAGCAAAATAAGTACTATGCCAGAAGAATGAAGTCAACATAATGTCAGCCTCTATGAAAACCCAAACCCGAAGAACCTTTCTGTAGGAAGAACCACGGTGTTAGCAATGGCTAGGCTTCAAATGGACACTGAGGGGAAAGATCCATTTTACACAACACTCAGCACCACACATACCCAAGGAAATCAATACCAATTTGGTCAGCGCTGATTTCTGCAGAGCTTTACCCCAATAAGTAGAGAGAGATCAGGTAGGGCACAGGAAGGGAAGGCAATGGCAGTAACGTTCTTGTGAGAATGCTGGCTAAGTAAAGAGACCGGCAGACTTTCGCCTCTGTGCGTTTCATGAAAACCACACACAGAAACATGGAAGGAGCAATGGGACAGAGCCCACAGCGTGTCAGTTTATTGAAGAGTGGTCTCACTTCAGGGCAGCTCTCCAGGTGTCAGGGGATGAGACTCTGCATTTCCCCCAAAGAAAAGAAATGCTATGGCAATACTCATGAACAGCTTCAGAAAACAGAATTTGGAAGGACCTACACTTTTTCCACGTCTCTGAAGTTTACATAAACAGAGCACTTTCAGTCTTGAGGGGGCAAGGAAGGAAGGAAGGCTGTTTTTTGTAATATACCACTGACACGGCTCATTCTTTCCTAAATAACATCTGAGACATTTTTAAACATGCTGTAAACAAAAATCTCATATGCTTCAAGAAGGTTGTGGTGTAACTTCTGAGGACAGTATTATTTTAAGTGGTTCATTTTCCAACACAGGGACAATTTTTCTGTGCCATCCAATGCATTGGTGCATTTAGACCCATCCGAACACACTGTATCCAAGAAGCTAGGAAGTAACCTTTCCTCTCATGAAAATATCACAACTATACAACTATTTCTAAAATTATAAAGTAACTCCATATTAATTTCACATCTGAAATGTCACAGTATCAACAAAAACAAACACATACTAAATTCATATTCCAAAAGTCGTGCAATTTGATAGGAAAGACCTACACTACAGCTAAGTGTATATGGTGTTGTTGTAAGACTTATCTGTTTTACTGCCTTTTTCTACCATAATAACCTCTTCCTACTCAAACGCTCTTCATCTTCATTTTGTCTTTTTAACTTACTGGAAAAAAATGATTTTTTTTAAATATAAATTTATAAAATTATAATGGAGTAATTTTAAGCAGTGCCTCCAAAGTAATAAAGTTTAGAAGGGGTTTACCTCTACATCAAGTTATTCCAAATGAAAAAAAAAAATAAAAAGAATTATGTAGTCTCATGCAATTTCAGAAACTTTTTTATCCGTACAAAATAGAAGACTAGATTAGATCACAAAAAGACACAAAACCACCAACCCCAAAAAATCTTATATTGGTCTTTGCCGGTCATACACAGGCAGAAAACCAGTACTGCATTTATTAGGTAAAGCATGATCCACTCAGCATCAAGTAACTCACATCTTCAGTTTAGACTGATAAAGAAAAATCTCCATAGAACATTTCTCCATTGCAGAGCAGTTTAGGAAGAATTATGTTGACGACGGTATAAAGTAAGCCAAGCTTCAAAAACCTGCACTGGTTCGACCGATTCTGACTAATTACCATTCATTTTATCTACAGTTCAACTACTGGACTGCACTGAAAATTAAAATATTTTTTAATTAAGACACGGGAAATAACACTCTTGTCTAATAACACATTTAATGTTAATTCCTAAAAACAATGGTAAGGGTCAACATTAAGTCTTGAAGATCTACAAAATAAAATGTATGCAATTCTGTGTTGCAAATTACTTTTTTTTTTCTTTTTTTTTAATGCCATAAAGAAGCCTCATATTACCCTACCTTATGGTGTTTCTGCTGGTGCCTTGCCCTAGTATCCAGGACATAGTAAGGGGTTTCAGAGTCCTTGTTGATGTAATAAATGAGTCTTGAAGGCAGTGTGATTTCTTTCTGGATTGCACTGTTGTAGCTGTTATTTTCACTGTTGCTGCTATTATTTGGCTGAAATGCATTCTCTCCATCTGTCAGTACCTCCTCAGTTCTGCCTGCTGTTTCATTCCAGTGCAGGTCTGAGGAAAAAGGATACGCCGGCCATAAATTAGATGGCAGAATATGTTTATTTCCATTTAAAAATGACACACGCAACTTGCAGTTTTCTAATATTTAATCAACTTCAAGAAAACAAAAAGACAGAATATTCACTGAGCTAGATCTGATTCATTCTCACAAAGAAAACAGTTTAGGAAATAATATTAATTATTTAAATGCACATATGTACATTTTCACATACAGTCACAGATTATAAATATTTCAACACCTTTCAGCCACCAAGGCTGACGAGCCTTACTGGATGCATTGTTATATCATACAACCTCCTGTGCTTGCCAAGCTCTCCTCCATGTCGAAAGATACACGTACACACACAAAATAAATACACATCTACAAAAAGACGGAGAATGCTTGCCACCTTTCTAGGACAAACTGAATTCTAAAAGCACACACACGGTACATAATGGGAAGTTCGCTACTCTGTTAACAAGAGCCCTGAGCTTCGGTGGCACCTTTCCAGCCGAAATGCTTATCTTCTCACATTAAAATGCAGACAACCAACGTGCAACGTGAAATCGGCAGCGAGGCGACGCGCAGAGCGGCTGCGTGCAGCACCGTGCGGCGCCGGTGAACAAGCCGGCTCCCGCTCACACGCGCAGAAGCCCCCGATGCCTTTTTGTCGCATACCTCAGCGGCGCTCCTCCTCGCACTGCAGCACCGCCTCAGCGGAGCGCAGCCGGGGAAGCCTTAACGTTTCCCCCGTTTCGTGAGACAGCGAAAGGAAACCTCCGAGCGCAGCACTGCGTACGGAGCAGCGGGCGCGTACAGAAAGCTGCAAGGGGCGGAGGAAGAGCTCGCTCAGTGGCGACGCGCCGTGCGGGGCTCAGCGCCCAGCAGGGAGACCAGGGGACCGGGAGAGGGGCGCGGAGGGCGGCGGACGCCCGGCACGCGGAGCCGCCATACCTACCGTCTGCCGCCGCAGCCCGGGAGCGGGCGGAGCCGTGGAGCAGCAGGAGCGGCGCGACGAGGAGCGGCAGGAGAGCGGGGCGGCCGCGGCGGGGCCGCCTCAGGGAGAAGCTGCCGGGCGGCTTCATGGCTCATAGCGCCCCGAGGCGTCGCGGGCGACGGCAGAGCGAGGCCCTCGCTCCTGCGGGGCCGGGAAGGCTGAAGGGGGTGAGCGGGCGGCTCCGCGCCGCGGAACCCACCCGTCCGCCTCCTCGCTCCGCCGTGACTGGAACCCGCTACCTCGGCGCGAGGGCGGGCGGGAACGGCGCGCGCGCGCACCTTCGCCTTTACACCCTCCCCCCCCCCCAACC
>VXAB01012447.1:1409958-1447394 GCA_013399175.1 Odontophorus gujanensis
CACGCGCGGCGGGGCCGGGCCGGGCGGTCGCCGTCTGCCGCGCTGCCACCGCCCCAGCGCGCGCCGTCCCGCGCAGCCGTTATCGCCTCAGGCAGGTGGCGCGAACCGCCCGCGGTCGCGCTGACGAGAGCGCGGAGGTGGCGGCTGAGGCTGTGCCGGCGCTCCGTACAGCTGCGCATCGTCAGACAGCGGGCTGGACGCTGAGCTCTGAGCACGCGTTTTGCCCGCAGACCCGCAGTATCCACGAATGCATGCACTTTATTTAGGTTCAGGTCCCCCCGCTGAAGAAATGAAGATGATTCTGCTTTTTGCCTGGGTCTCCCTTATTCATCGCATGCCGAGTCCAGGCACCGTGCAGCTGTCCAGCAATGCAGGAGTCTCCTCTGCTTCATCTAGCTTCCTTCAGAGGGCAGCCCGCATTAACACAGACTTCATATCACCAAATTCATTACCATAGCTAATTTAGAATTTAAGTAACTTCACAAATCATTACCATGCAGACTTTTATAGAAGTACCATTACTGATTTTATTTTAATAACAAAAATCATTCTGGTCTGCGCATGCCCCTTACCTCCAGCACATGCGTGCTACCTACTGGAAGCTCAAAATTAAGTCGTAACTGTAATAAGTTAATATGTAATAGTGGTCATCAGAGAGCAACAGAATGGCCCAGTGTGAAAAAATAGTAAAAAACACCTCAGGATCACTGTGTCCGGATCTAGGGAGAACCTATGCCAGTTCTCTATACAAACTGGTATTTCTCAATAGTTGCTTCTCCAGGCACTTTCCATACAGCCCAGCTGTTTCACAGCCTCAGACATCACCAGAACCTCTCCAGCAGCACACTTAGTCTCACAATCAATGACTGCCACACAGCTAAAGTTCTGTTTTATGAAGCTGATAGAGAGTTTCAGGTGGCCATATAGTTTGGAGAGCATAGCCAGCTCCATGTGAAATGCCCCACTAAGAATGACAGCTGCCTTTTATTTCTTAAAAACCAGCTTTCATCTTTGAAAGACACTGAAATAAACCCAAATACATATCAGAAACAAGGATTATCATAGTAACATTTGCATCCAATGGAAGTAACTGAAAACTGTGAGTCAGAGGCATGCAAGAAAGCACCAATAACCAATGCTTCAAGATTGGCTATGGAGAAAATGGGTATTATGCAAGGAAGACATACTTTCA
Organism: Odontophorus gujanensis; assembly: GCA_013399175.1. Taxonomy (NCBI): domain Eukaryota; kingdom Metazoa; phylum Chordata; class Aves; order Galliformes; family Odontophoridae; genus Odontophorus; species Odontophorus gujanensis. Next base: position 1,411,151 of record VXAB01012447.1, read on the forward strand.
ATCTAGATGATAAACAAAGTTTGCATCACAGCTCCAGACTGTTGCCCAGAGCTTTTAAATTCATTACTTGCTTATCAGGATGGGGGTCAGTGAACACAGATTGAAAATGCAGTACTGCAACTCCAATTGAAAAGACTTCAGATGCAGAACTGCTGATAGCAGCCTTCTCTATTCATTCTAGGCTCCCATTTCCTGACTGGCTGTCAAGCCTCCACAGTAAAGACACAACCTTTCTACACAATCAAATCTTTTTTTCTGGTATCACCTGAAAAAAGTACAGTGTCAGTGTATTGCTTGACTTAGAAAAATCTCTATATAGAATAGGTTTTTTAAAGTTCTTCTTACCCAAGGCATAAATAATACTGGTCATGTTGACTGAGCATTCATTATGGAAGTATATCTCACTGGGATATGAGGAAAACTTCTGGATTTCAACAGCAGTAAAACAACATATCTTCAAATATTTAACCATTTCCAGAATCAAGTTGCACCCTGTAACAACAGGGCAGGTGGGGTATCCCTGTTTGTTGCTCACAGAGACAAGCAGGTTTTATAGGAAGAGAAATATTTTTCTTGCAGACAATGCAACAGAGACAAGTTCACGAGGCACAAACAGATGACTGCTTCATCAAGCAGAAAACCTTTGCAAGAATAGCATAAAATCACTGACTATCAAGTTCACAATAATCATGATCATTACAGAATCAAATATCAGAATGGAATATCAAATATTCAGCTTAATGAGGAGTTTCCAAGCACAAAAGAATGAACCCAGTTACTTCTGTAACAATGAGAACACTACCTGGGTAGTTTAAGACCGGTCTTGAGTGACCAAAGAGTGTGCACCACAGAAGGCTGCACCAGGCAGCACAAACAGCAGAGCAGAAGTATCCAATGCTGAGCTCTGCTGACAAGCGAGTGCAGTAGTCAAGCATGGTTATGGCTTACTCATACTACTGCAGTATTAGCGGGCTCAGCCATAGGCCAAGGTCCTGCTGTGCTCTGTGCTGTACAAACATTTTCTTTTGATTTGCAGTAGTGCATAAGTCAGCCAGTGCTGTAAATAACAAAACACATCTAAGAGTCCTGGGCAGGAGGGGGTATCAAGCACGCAGGGACACTGAGCAACAGCAGGACCTCAGTAGCTGGCACACAGCTAATCTGCACGACCTCTAGTGTGCACTCCAGAGAAGCAGTAGCCATTCTCTGTTTCTCAGCAGAGGATTAAAAGCTAAAACAAAGCTGCACTGAAACTTCATGCACCTCATATTTAATTACTTTCATAAAATATACTACTGTACATATAAAAATATCAGGTATAGTATGAATAATTTATATTTAGAAGAAACCTGGGAATTATAATGAACAATGCAATGCATTAGTATTACCTTTTTATAATAATAATAATAATACATCATGCACTGATTGTCAAATATTCAGCTATTCTCAAATAACTCCTCAGTCATCAGTGTGAAGGAGAATATTTCCATAAGAAAAGCTGCTTTGTTTTTTTCCCCCTCTTTACATAAGATGTCCATGTCTTGGTGCACACCCCTCCATCACAGCAGCAGCCCAGCATTTTGATTTTCCTGTTTCACTTCGTTTCATTAAATACACTTCAGCAACCAAGGGAGACAGTATAAACACTGCAGTAACGCAATAAACACACAAGAGATTCAAGAAACAGAGTTTTTGCTCTAGATTCTTCTGAAGAAAGCATCACTTTATAAATCCAGCAGCACAGGGCTTCCACTGCTCTTCACTTTGCCACCTTTATTTCAACCTCATACTCTAGAGGAAGAACATTCTCCTGTTACTTAGTAGTTCTAAACACAGCTCTCCCCTCCATGTTCTGCTGGGCACAGTGCTGTCTTATTATCATACAGTACAGTAAAAATGACATTTCTCCCTTATAATTGCTTTTTTTTTTTTCCCCTCACAGAACTTTGCATGTTTAGCATTACTGCTAGCTACTCCTCTCCACAATAGTACTACACAAATGAGCTCTTATGAGCACCATCTGTTCCAGTACTACAGGTCAGAATATACATGGTAATCAGGATACACTTCCCATTCTCTCCTTTCAACATTGTGAAATATTAATGGTAAGGTCAAGTGGAATAAGATGATAAAAACAAATGCATCTTAGCAACATGCAGCAAGGGAGAGAACACAGCTGTGACACTGATATCAAATGAGTCAGAGGTGTATTAGCTACAGTTCAATTCATAACCAGGTGAAACCTAGCATCAGTAAGCTTCCTTAGATTGCAGGAAAGATCTATCTTGAATAAAGCAATTCAAATGCATTTCAGACTGAACTCACTTGTGTGAGTGTGCATTCATTAGCAAAGGATTCAAAAGCATTTTATTAGAATTCCTTGACAATGTTGAAACTACTGCATGCAGTGATGGCAGTGAGGTATTTTTGCCACTGGTGCAAACATTTTAGTTCTAAAGGCTGCAATTATTCACCATATTGTCCAATTTATTGAAATAGACACAGCAGAAGCAGAAACATACTGGTCAACAAGGCCATCAAGAACACATTTGTCATCTATTTCAATACAGATATACTTAGCAAGTAAAACATAAGCTGCCAGCAGAAAAAATGCTGCTCTTTTAATAAGCAAGCATTTCTAGCTGTGTCTGTGATGCCAGGCCTAGTCCTTGCTTGTTCTTCTTGCTCTTGTGTGTTAACATGCAAAATCAGTGTCAAGAAAGAAAGATAGGGTGGCAGGGAGTATTTCACTTATACTTGCTTAAAAATAAATATAAGCATACATAAGTACACACAGTCCAAGTTCACATCTGAAGGACTTGCCACAACTGATCAAATACTTACAAGTGGTAGGTTCTGGAAAATAAACCACAAAACAGATTGCAGCTATTCCAGTGCAACTTTGCAAAGGGAAGGTCCAACACTCCTTCCTTGACCCATTTGCACATGCACACAGGAAAAAGAGGACTGGTAGGAATCTGCTGAGTTATTCAGTCAAGCCCCTGCTGGTTATTCCATCACACAATTCCTTTTGTACATTGTATTCAAAAGTAACTAGGGGTTTGGGCCTCCCAGTACCACTGGAAAGCTGCTCCAGAAGCTCAGCACTTGAATCACTATGTAAATCCTCCTACTTCCCAGTCTAATTTTGTTCATGCCTAACAGAAACCTATTTGTTCTTGCGCCAGCCCTAGCATTAACAGCTTATTCCCCCTGCTGGTAGAAACGTCCAGGATGCTGATGCTCACAGCTTCAAAGCCCAAGAAGAAACACAAAAATATGAAACTGCAGATGAAACCAGTAAGAATGTTATCTTCAGCACAAAGATGCCCAAAATAGCAAGGGCCACATTATCTTGAGAAGCAGAAAGAATATTGCCACACCAGTATAATCCTTGCTTGAACTACTACTCTTCATCAAGAAAAGGAATGTGCTAGCTACAGCTGCTAGTGCCAGGAAGCTGGTTCTCTGGACACAGACTTGCAGCATTTATAGAAGTACTATGTTCTCCCCAAATTCTAGAAGAATCCTGCTCTTTCTCCAGTATTTGGACATGCTGTGGGTGCTGCTCAAGTAACAAATCTTTACAGTCTGATTTTCTGCATGCATCCAGCACAGCCCTGCGCTGATGTTGCTGCCATCACTGCTGTAATCCTATGTTATAAAAGGTAGGTTAAAATGCTGAATAGCAGCAGTGTTAGTAAGGACAGGAAAACCTTGGTGTTTCCATAAAATGCAGCTCTACAAAATAGGAAAAAGATAGAAACTGCTACATTCAGTTATGCATTCTGTCTTTTCTCCATAGATAAATTTGGACCAATTTCCCTGTTCCTTTCCTAATTAGGCATCAGGATGAATCATCAGATGTGAAATGCACTACCCTGAAAGATTCCTACTTGAGGACATATATAGGATTTGGCACTCCTCTTGAGACCCTAAGTCAATATCAAAGCATCACTTATGATGAATTTATAAGAAAAACTAGTGGAAAGTGATACCAAAGCATTGCACTAGAAGCTTAGGATGTTCCCACATTTGAGTTTCTAGAAGGCTTTTATTCTTTGTTACATAAATGTCAGATAATGTGTTGGATATGGTATACATGGATATATATATATATATGGATAACATACCAGATTGGTGTGTTACCATCCTGCTCCTAGTCTTCCTGCCCCAGCATTCTAAGCTCATTTTCTTACAAGTTTGATATACAACTATATAACATCCTTTCCCCCAGCAGTTGGTCCAGACCTATAGGTTCCCAAATTTTGAAGAGGTCTCTCAGATTTTATGATTCTCAGCACTCACGTACTGCAGACAGTGCCTGGTAATATCAACATGGCAGTTTTGTAGCATCACAACAAAATTATGCACCAATCCCAGTGAACACTTCTTATAATTTCTGCAGTTAATTCCTGCAGCAGATTCTTACTTCCTAAGAAAGCTGCAAAAAATTATTCAATTTCCCAAACACAGAAATTAATTTGAAGCCAATAACATTTACAAGTTTACTAGACTCAAACTGTCAATGCAGTGAATATTCTAGGGGAGTACTACTATTTTTGTCAGTTTGGTACAGAGGAAAATGAGATCCCATCAGGTTTTCCTAATGTAGAACTCACCCCTCAAACTTTCTGCTTATTTTCTTGACCAAGATCTCAGTCACAAACCTCTAGAACACACACAAAATAAAACAAGCCCTCAAAACCATGAGAGCAGATTCTCCACACTCACTCTTACCCATACAATCTGACCAGGTGGATCGCTACATCAAGGACCAATGCTTGAGGATACAAAATTATGTCCTTTACCCCGCTGCGTCCATTCTTTGTTTCACCCACATGAACTTGCACTTAGTCACCCTTCAAATACCTTATTATTTCCTTACATGCATATGCTCCCCGTGATTATCTGGGGATGCTTATCGCACTGGTTAACCATAAAGTTTAAACACATAATAATGGGTTGTTATCATGGAAATGTAGCAGGTTTTAAAGACTTAGTGGAAATCAAAATAGCATTATTGTACTCTGCATGTAGCATCTTTGCAGCATACATGATGGAAGAAGTGCCACTTTCCCTACAGCATACCCCTTTTCCCCTTCTCCCCACTGTGGGAAGTCCACGCTATTTTAAAATTATTTTTTCAGTGATGACTTACAAAGCTACTCCTTACAACAAATTTGCTTTTTCTCTAGAACTCCACCCACATCTTCTGGCTAATAAATGCTCCAACTTTAACCATCTTCCAAATTCTCCTGCATTATCATGCTGCAGAAAATATTTGCTTATTGTAAGCAAATCCAGAAAATTAGCTGAAGGGGACCAATTTGCTGATAATCAAAGCAATGCAATTATCAAGTTATTGAGCAAGAACCAAAATCAAAAGTAACTGCAATTCTGAGTAAACTGGGATTCAGACCAAACCCTCTTCTCACAACAAAGGCACGCCTCAAACTTGCATTGTACGGCTGCAAAAATCAAGAGCTTAGTCACAGAAACTGAATTTCTCTGACTTTTTATTACTGTTCCTACATGCTGATGCTGCATGTTGAGCTTGAAGTGTAAAAGAACTTCTTAAATAGACACACTTCAAATGGTAGAGGTTAAAGCATAAAACAGTAGGGAAACATGACTAAAAACACAAAACAGATTAATTGCACAGTTTGAAGTACAATCTGACCTCTGCAGACCAAGGTTTGTCCCACTGGACAGTGCTTTCCTGCTTGTACATTATCTTGGCCTCATCCCAGAATTTATGCTGCTCTCCAACACTGCTGCATAATCAATGAAACTTCCATTTACCAAAGAGAGCCTGCTGAGCACAAGATGTCTTTCTCCTTATTCTGGTTGCTGATAAATGGAGTTTTCTTATAGAAAACTGTCTTAACAGCCACAGCCATCTATTGATTCAGCTGCTTTTTAAACAATACAACAGCCTTTCATAATATTATGCCACCTACCATTTTCATGAGGGAAATAACAATAGTTGAATTAATATAGCATGAAGTATCAGTGTAATTAAGAAAAAGAAAACAAAATCATGTTTAGAACGAAAGCACTGCTGAGTTACATAAGCTCTTTTGCATTATTTTGCTAAAAAACAACCACAGGAAACCCATGTAATTTTACCCCTGGTCCAGAAGATTGGCCACTCAATGGTACAGTTAAAAATCACAGCCTGTTTTATAATAGCTAATGAATCACACTATTTTCTTGACCCCAACAGTTTTATCCTTGCCGTTCCCACTCCACACTGCAGCACAGTGCCCAGACCAGTGTAAAACTGCACTGGTTGCTGAGCAGAAGCTACCATGCTTGAAACCCCTCCCTGTTTTCCAAGCATAAATATAGATTAAGGTTGTTAAGACTTTTCATGTGACTTTGAATACTCCGTGGACCTGTCCTCAGAAGCATGGTCACCTCCAATTTGCCTTCACTGCTATTTTGTTTTCTTTTAAGACTGGAAAACACTGGCCACAGCTCACAGAGTACTTCTTCCCTGCTGGGCTACCAGGGAAGTTGTATTTAGCAATTCCTAGTGTCTGAGCAGCCCTTACAGATGTGGCCATATGACAACAGCCTTGTGTCTGAGTTCAGATAAGCACACAAATTGGCTTGAAGTACCATTTAAATGGTGGCTTCTGGAACCCTTTTTCACCTCAGACATACGTGCAGAGGTAATGAGTAGCAGAGCCAAAACTGGCATCAGTACTGGAAGCATTAATGTGCTTATCCAGTCAGGGTATAAAATGTAATTTGGTTTATATGAGCTGTCATACAGCTGAACCATAGAGCTCAAATTTAAAATATTCATGACCATGCTAGCAGTATCCTCTTTTTCTTCTACCCCTCCAAGAGAGCAATGAAGAAGCAGTCTCACATTTTCAAATATAACTATTTGTTTTACAGAAGGAACATCTTTTGTTGGGCTGCCAAGCTTGACTCATCCCTACAGACTCGTTTCGAGAAGAAGCATGCACATAGAACTGAGAGCTGATCGCAAGCTATTTCCTAACTTACATGCAGACTTTAAAGGTTTAAAAGCAACCTAGTAAAATTAAGACAGAAACCTTTACAGTGGCAAATATTTATAATAAAAATTACTGGTTGCTGTAGTTAAGAAATGTTCTTCATTCACAGTACCAGGTCACTGAGGAAGCAATATGTTTAAACAGCAGAACACACTAAATGTACAGGAAGAATAACTGCCAGCTTGCTACCGTGGTTTGGGTGGCCCTGCTTGCCTCTCTGCCGTTCCCACCATGGCTCTGGTTGATGGACCTCACAGGACTCCAAGCACCAGAATGTGGCACAGGAGCAACTGACTCCAACAACTCCACCAGTATATCTACTCACAGCAATGCAACCTACCAGCAACATGAGAAAAGAGGCAACAAAGAAGCTCTAGCAGGTGAGATGTTATAGTATTAAAATGGCAAACAGCAGGCAGTAACTTCAACTTCTACAAAGTCCAAGCACTAAGTAAACAATCTTTGCTTTAGAATTTTTCATTCACTAGAGATGGCAGCATAATGGTGATTTTTCAACTACTGATTTGAACCACTGAAGTAACGCATGTTTCATTCTGAGAGAACGTTATGATCTGTGATCATTTGCTGACTCTTTAATCAAGTAAGCAGGATGAACCAAATGCACCAAACAGAAAATGCATTCCCTTTCATTTCCTATGCGATAAAAGTTAAACTGCATAGAATAAGGTTCATGCTAAGTCTTATAGAGCATAATCCTGCTAGCCTGTTCAACTGCAACATAAATTCAGTAGCCAAACTGGCCTCAGGAAAAGCTGCCAAACCATCCTGGTGTTTTTGTCAGACTTTCCACTCACTTTGATGTGAAAAAAAGTGCACGTTTACACCATCATTTTCACATGTGAAGGTTAATATTCACAGTGACAATTGGATTCTGGCTTAGAGATAGAAAATACATTTGCTTCACAATCTAACATGCACTAAAGCAAAATTCAAATACAGAAGCACTGTTAATTACATCTAACCTTTTGATCTCTGACACCACTGAAGGATGCACAAAACTTAATCACATCTAAGAGTTCCCAATAATATTGCTCTATTTAACAAGTAGAAATGAAATGTAAAGCACATGAAAGCATGGTACAAACACTGTCTAACCTGCCATATCAGACAGCATGGATACAATTCTTCAGTCTCATGTCTATAAAATAGGTTCAGAGCATAGTCTTAGCTCACATATAGAAAAATAATATTCAGATTACCTTCCTTTCTAGCTTTTCTTCATAAAGATCACCAGTACAGAGAGACACGGGGATGGTAACTGAAACCTTATAATCAAAATAGTGTAAAAATATGTTGTAGTCTTGAATGTAAATGAACATTAATTTGAATGTTAACTTTCTTGGAGACAGCAGTTGGAAGGAACCTCTAAAGATAAACCTCCCTGCTAAAGCAGGTTCTCTATAGCAGGTCACGCAGGCAGGCATCCAGGTGAGTCTTGAATATCTCCAGAGAAGGAGTCTTCACAGCCTCTCAGAGCAGCCTGATCCAGCACTTTGTCAGGTTGAAATTAAATAAGTTCTTCCTCGTATTAATATGGAATTTCTTGTGTTCTCACTTCTGCCCATTGCTCCTTGTTCTATTGCTACACACCACCAAAAAGAGTCCACTCTCATCGACTTGGGTCCCACACTTCATACAGTTATAAATAGTTACCTGCTGATCCCCTCAGCCTTCTCTTCTCTGTACTGAAAAGTCCCAGGTCTCAGTCTTTCCTCATACGGGGGACACTCCAGGCCCTTAATCATCTTCGTCACCCTCTACTGAGCTTTTTTAGATGTCTTATTGAACAGAGGAGCCCAGAAGTGGACACAGTATTCCAGATGTGACCTCAACCAGGGCATAGTAGAGGGTGAATATCACCTCCCTGCACCTGCTGGTCAGGCTCTTTAACAGACCTCAGGGCACCACCAGCCTTCTTGGTCGCAAACTGCTGGCTCATAGCCAACACACTGTCCACCAGGACACCCAGGTCTTTTTCGGCAGAGCTCATCCCTAGCAGCTCAGCCCCTAACCCTCCCAAGCTAGCTTACTGCTGCATGAACATGACCACGACCACTGTATATTGCAGCTTTCAGGACAAACACAGTATCCTTCAGTCTTCACCATCTCTTGGCTTCTTACTTCCATGCCTCTGTTGCAATTGAGGCACGTGCAAAATGGGACTTAAGAACAGCATTAAAAGCACCTCCACTTTGAACCGATAAGAAAGAAAGGGAATTCTCTAGGTACACAGAGGAATGTCTTAGGTTTCACCACACAGTTATCCCTTGTTAGGCAAGCAGCTTTTCTTCCTGGCCCCTTTTTGGATCCTCTGCTGTGATGCTACATTGTCACTTCAATGGAATTGAAAATAATGAGACAAGAAGTGCCAAATGCTCTTTCAGCAAGCCCCATAGCGTGTCTTTCATAGAACTCTATCACGAAAAGACACCAAGAAATCCTGTTCTGCCTCCTCTGAAAATCAACACTGTTTTGATGGAAGATGCTGCTATTTCTTTATCATACCAAACCCAACTTCCATACAGCACAAATCCCCAGTGGGATTTGAATTATGCTGACAAGCCATGTTACCTTTCTAACTAACTCCAGAGACAGCAAAGATCTCTGTATTTTTAAATTTTATTCATTTATTTATTACAGTATAGTTGTCTTCAATTGCGCACAGGAATCTTCCCACCTCCCTCCCCAGCAGACACTTCTGTCCAAATATGAAAGTTTACTGAATATTCAGAAGGTTCTCTGCTCAGGGCAAACAGTAATTAGCATACTACATGCCAGGAGAAAAAGGATTAGGCCTTCCCCGGCCATCTGCTGAATACGCTTTGCCAGTGTCAGATGAGTGCTTTACTACATAAACTGCAAGAATACATCCATTTAAGATTTTGAAATTTCATGGTTTTCCATTAAAAATATGATTTTGCTTAGAGCAAAAAGGAGAAGTGTAAGTACACCACAGAACAATAAGACATAATCATGTTTTTGAATCATATATTTTAACTTGGGGGCATACTGACTCCTGGAGATATGTCCACACAACACAAGTTCTTAGAGATTTCACAAATCACCCTCAAGACATTCATATTTGCTGAGCAAATACTTACACGACTAACTATCTGAGTAAGGAAACTGAAACTGGCTCGTAAGATGGAGAAAAAAAGACACTGAAATTTATTTGGAGAAAGTAATGCTCTAGGGTCTAAGAGGGTGAGAATTAGTGATCTCCTCAATTCCCATTTGTCACATCACTTTTCACCAAAGTATTTTCAGTTAAGATAACAGATAAGTTCTACTTTGTAGAATAATAATTCAATTTGCTAGTGGATTTTTATAATATCCTTACATTATATTTCATTGCAATCTGAAATCAAACACACCTATCTTGTTTGTAGTTTCCTACGAGGGAGGACAGAGCTCCAGCTCTAGATAAGCCTGTGTCTCTTCAGATGCTGAGCCACTCAGAAGCAGGCAGACATCATTACAGAGACATCTCTACCTCTCACCTTGCTCAGACTTGGAAATTGCGGAGGATCAGGTACATTTGTACATGCCATGGAAATCATGGAGAGCTTAGGAAGTGAGACCCACAGCAATCCACCAGCTCTGTGGCCCCCATGCAATTGCCCTGCAGGTGAGCCTTCTTCCTGTCAGGCCTTCAAGCCAAACAGGAACTCAGTGCTTCCCTATCTGCAGCTCCTAAAACAAATAACAGAAGAGGCTGGAGAAGAAAGAGGAGATGACATAAGCTACTGCCACTCTACATCTGAAATCAGGACAGAAAAAGCCTACTGGTAAGTTAAGCATCAAATATCAGCTTTCCTCTTGCTTCAGATTTATAGTCTACTAGATGGATCCTGAAACATAATTGAAAAGAACAGAAAATTTCACCAAGAGCTGTTGAACAGCTGCTCTCAAAATCATTACATAAAGTACATTGTAGGGACCAAATCTGGGCAGAGCTTTCCCCCTAAGAACTCTCTGTATCTGCAGTTTCTGTAATTCCTTTAATATCTACACAACAGCAGCTCTACTGCACTTCATGTCACAAGTATTCACACTGACACATTTTAAAAATAACTCATGAGTAAGATCTTGTTCTCCTTTCTATAAAACCTCTCCTCCCAATGATAAAAACTAGTTAATAATGTAACAAAGTAATCCAACTGTTCTAAAAATGGCACAGAGCCATTTATATTTAAAGAAAGTGCTTGGCTATGGGAGATTAACCTGTGAGAAAGGACTATTATTTTGTAAAGCAAACATCTGTATAAGCCCTTAACATCACCTACCTATGGATGGCTGTTGGCCATTCATTCCTTACCCTGACTACTCTCATATTAGAAAACAGTTTCACTGAAAAAAGAGCAGTTGCCTACAGACTAAAATATGATGACACAAGAGGTTCATCTAGTTTGTCTCATACAAATAAGGTCTTAAGTCCACCACATTAACCAGGCTCTACTGAAGTCACTCCCTGCACTCTCTTTTTTTAAACCTGAAATAGGAAAGAATTGGAGGCTTTATGTTTCTTCAGTGCATTCTGGAAGACTGATAATCTTCAAATTTTCAAGGACCTCTATTTATTTTGAATGCCAATTTTTATGTATCAGTTATAGGTCATTCAGGGACTGATTTCATAAATACCTAGTGAAGACTAGGCCTGGCACCCAGACCATTCAAACCAATAAAAACTAGTAAGTACATTGATTTTAAACTCAAGCCTAAATTAGTGAGCATTTTCAAAATGCTGCTTTTAAGCTTCTTGCCTCCCTTTCTCCACCTTTAAAACAAGCACAGAACTAGTTTATCATGAGAAAACACAATCAAGAATAATAACCAAATAGAAATGAAAAATGAAAAAAAAAAATATGTTAGGTTGCACTAACCAGACAAGGAAAACATCCTTTAGATCTCATCTCACAGGGAGAAAGCATAAATATTTTTAAATAATTTGACTGGCACCTGCATCCCAAAATTTTTAATAATTTAAGCTATAACTTGTCTAAATAGTAATAAAATTTTATAACCCGATCTATGAATGCAGAATACTGAACTTGTGGATGCCTGAAAGCAAAGCCTGAAAGAAAAATTATGGTTCCAGGGCATTTTTCGATTTGGTTTATAAATAGAAGGTTTTGACATAGCACTCACAAAAATAAAGCTACAGTTAGCATGCCTGAGGCAGCTGTGCAGCTGAGAGAAGTGCATACTCTGGCAACTGATCTGTGCAGTTGCCTATGTTGTGACACATGCTATCAAAACACCAGTTAAGAATACAGCAAGAATTAGCATTTTGGCTCAAGGCAGAGTGATGGGAAACAAACTTTGATTTTTATGTTATCCAATATGTAAACCATTGAACAAAAGCAAGCAAATTAAACTCCTAATTGGAAGCAGCAGATAAACTGTAAGAGTACAGATGTTTTTGGACTTTTTCATGCAAGACAGGTAAATTAATGTAAGCATTTTCTATGGCTGCAAAGCATTTTCAGAACAATAAATAAATGAATTATTTTGCTAGATAGTCGCATCAATTTAACAGAAATATTTTTGAAATCTGAATAGTGGAATGAATACTCCACTGAATAAGGAATCCTATTTAGGGAATGATCCAGACATTTCTGCAACTGAAGGTTTTTCACATTAACACCAGCTAATTTCAGACCAGTCACGTGGATGAATATTGTGTCACAGCTGGAGTAGCCTGGCAGTCTAAAGCAGTAGAAAGCCTTCAGCTGAAGCTTAGAAGCAGGACTCCCAGAACTAATGGAAACCTGCTGCTAATCTCTAAGTTGTTTTAAGCAGCAACTTACTGCATTCACATTCTATTATCCTCTGCTGAATGAAGCAGATAGATAAAAATAGGACCCGCATCCAAAGCTTCAAAAATCTCAGTTACTTTAACATAATAATTTGTTGATCCACCTTTGAATGAAACAGTTTCTAGCTGACAAATAAAGCCCAGTGCATGCTTAAATTTGAATGCATAAAGCCTTGATGTCACACACTGAATATCATGAAGGCCTTTTGTGCTATATTGAAAAATCCTCTTATCAAGAAAAATATCTCCTTCCCCTTTACTTAGCATCTCTTTAAACATTTTTTCAGCATAGTAGGCATATAGACACATATTGCAATTGCAGAAGAAACATTCTGTGTGTGCTGATAGAATATTACAAGGCTGAAAAAGAATAAATACTTCCACACACTGCTTACAAAACAGTTTCAAGCAGTTTGAGATCCTATGTAACCTTCACTTACATCAACAGCATTAAAATTAAATATTTACTCAAATAAATAGAAATCTAAAAATCAAGCAGAAGGCATCAATATCTAGCATGTAAATACACCAGAAATCATCATCCAGAAACAAAAATGTGTGCTTTTCCTGAAAGTATACAGGCGAAAAATAGATGAGTGGTAGTCCCCTTTGAAGAATTAGAAACATGAAACAAAGTTAAACATAAGGGTATAAACTTGCACTCAATTTCAACACTCAGTCTTTTCAAATCCACGTATAGACTGAGCATTTGGATTGACAAGATATGGATTTCTGCATGATATAACTCTTCAAACTCAAAACTCTAATACTTTGCATAAAACTTGCACAACAGTATGTGTGAGCTTGGAAGTTAATGTCCTTCCCTCCTTCTCCAGATGCAATTCAAGAACTCAGTAAGAAACATACAGCATGATGACAGCACATTCACAAGCCCGTTTTAGAAAAAATGTTAATTCTTTCCCTTTAGAAAGCTGAGATAAATTCACATACTTACAAAGCAGAAAGTACTATCATCCTACCAAGGACAGACCAGGAGAAAGAGCTTGAACTAATGACACCAACATGCTGCTATACACAAACAAGAAGATTTAAATTTACAGTGGGGATTTGTTTTCATATAACAACACAGACAATGCAATTAAATGCAGTGAATATATATTCAGTTCTCCAATATAAATTTTTCAGGTTTTTGCTCATAACAGATTTAGAGGAATGCAATGGAAAAAAATGCACTGATCTGTCTGGTATTACTGGCACAGCTGTTCTATAGCACTTCTATTTACATCCCTATCTACTGAAGCAGATATAACTGGTGCCACTTAACGCAGCTTGCTTTTTTGCACCACCATACCAATCTGCTTTGGAGAAAGTAATGGCAGCAAAAGGCAGTAAAGGAATTTTTTTAAGCCACCTTCCACAACCCATTCTCATCAGAAGCTATTTAATCTGACTACCAGTAGCAGAAAGTCAGAATGTAATATTACAAAGGTAAGCATGACTGTACAAAAGAAACAAGTAAATACAAAAATAATTTTAAAAACTTTTGAAAGCTGAAAACAAGCCCTGAAGAAATAAGCCACAGCAAGTTACTCCAAGCACTACACTTGCAAAGCTTCATTAAATTTAATTAACACAAAGCCAGTTAGAACAAAATATTAGACATAAGGCAAAGCAAACCAATACAAAAATCTCAGGCAAAAACAAATGGTTCTGTGAGTCTGGAGTGGATGACAGGAACACAAGGCTTGCCAAAATACAACTATCAGATTTAATGACAAATATTTTTGGCATATAAAAACCATTACAACCCATGTTTCTGCCTCCTTTAAGAACGCAAGTCTTACAAAGAAAAAAAATGAATATGAATTTTCAATCCTTTTTTTTTCCCCTGTGAATTAGAATTTCATTTTATAACATGCTCTAAAGTTACCTGAAATGATGGAGAACAGAGGACTTGACCCTAGCTGCACAAGAGAGCTGAAAAGGATGCGATAGCCAACAGAATAAGACACAAGCACTAGAAGCATATGTGGATACTCAGCCCTCTTTTAAAACTTTCTTGAAAAGTCATATGAAAACATAAGCAATAGCCGCATAATTACTGTATTTGTGATGGGACAAATGACACTAATCACACCATAATCACTAAGAAAATAAAAATGGAGAACTCCGCACTGCAGATGAAATTCTTTTTAAAAAAGGGAGGGATGTGAGGGAGAAAAAGTGCAGGAAAAATGAACAGTAATCTAATCTTTGTTAGAGAACCATCTGTAAACTTAGAAGTAAAAAAAAACGTAATTTACAGTTTCATTACTGTGTCATCTCTTAAGCACCACACAAAAGTACCTGTGCTAACAACACATTTCACAAAAAAACACTGAACTCTGACATCTAAAGAAAACTGAAGATAACTCTGGATAACACTGAACACTTACACATTCCTGTTGGGTATGAACATTAACTAGTAAGTGAAAATACAGACTCGACTCCAACTTTATCCTGCCCCAAATTCAACCCGAAACTGCAATATGTTGGCAAGACATACTCAAGAAATGACGATTTGTAAAGACAGAAGGAGAATGAAAATATTAGACACTTAGAAATGTAAAGCCAAGAAATGCCTGTTGCAAAAGCTTAGTATGTTTACTTCTAATCGTATGAAAATTGAGTCTAATGCTATTGAAAAGAAGCCAAGAACAACACAAGTTTCCATCATCTTTTGGTCAACTGATTGATCAGTCACTAGTCTGAATTTTAACGGAGTTGCTTCCAATGTTTGGAAATTCCTGCCAGTAGCTACTTAACCGCCTTAGAACTTTATTAACCTGTTTCTTCTAAAAGAAATAGGTGTGCAACCTTTGTTATACTCCTTTTTCCCCATAAACAGTTGCTGAAAGGACCAGAACTAAAAAAAAAGAGAAACGCTATTCATGCTTCAAGTAAATTAACACAATGTGCCGGGAGAAAGATTGAGAGAACGTGAAGCAAACCAACACAGAAAGTAAATGGATTCTGACAGTTACTTACAAAGTTTCAGGCCAAACAAACATATATATATATTTTAAAAGAATGAAATCAATGAATAATCAGTACTTTTATTTCCATCTCATTCCTTACAACTGCAAGTCTTACTCTTGTTTCTCTCTCTAATCTCAAAAAAGCAAGTCATGCATGAGCATCACATACACAAAGGATGAAACATGTCCTGAGGACTAAGCCTAACCTGTTCTTACAAGACAATCTCCAGGCCAACAGGTAGCTCCATGCACAAGCTAGCAAGAGTACAACTTGATTCTGCAACTTATTTGTTCAGTATTAATAATGTAGGGTATAACCAGTATTTTCAGGCGTCCCAATGTCAATGCAGTGTGACACAGTAAAAACAGAATCAAGACAAACTTTAACATGCTAAAGTATTTCTGAGGATGCCAGAGTTTAAAAAAGCCTATTCTTGAATGCTAGTATCTTGGAAGAACTGCTTTTAAATATTCCTTAAGGAAGGGACTTCAACAGAGAAAGCCTGGATTTAAAAATCACCAAAAACTAGCATAAGCAACAATGACTTGCAATTATATCTCATCGAAACACTACACTTCAAGAAAATCTTTACAACTTCCAGAGCTAAAGAAACAATTTTGTATGTTAAACCACTAATGCCTCCAATGAATCCAAAACCAACTTCATCATAATTCTCAAACATTCCAACAAACTGAATTGTTGTTATACTTGACACTCTATAACCATATTATGAATTGCTTAGATGTCCCATGAAAGATGCAATCACCAAACTTTAAATTAGTATGATGGCTGTAGCTCCACATTCAGACAGTTCAACCATATCCTATGTATGTAATGAAGTACTATATGACAACACAACAACATGCATCTAGGTAACATAATTCAGCCATGAATAAAACATGACAACCTTTAACAATGAATTGCAAACAGCAAAGAATAACCTGAAATTTTATGACTTCAGGTCTCAAGAAAGAGCATGCCTGTGCTTTTCAACCATTTATTAATTCAAACTGAACTTTGTGCATGCATCACTGTTACAAAACAGCATGTAACAACACAAGGTAATCTACTGTTCAGCAGAACCAAATAGAATACAATGCTGTTGCTTTATTTGGCAGGACACATTGAAAATTCTCAAAAACACAAAACTACTCAACATTATGGCATTTTTGGCCACTACCTCCCTCATTTATTAAACCAACACTAAATAAAATTAACTTTCTAAAAAAAAATAAAATCAAATAAAGATTTCCACAACATTTTGCAGTGTTCTCTCCATAACAAATCATAGCAAGAAGTTTTAAGCTAAATTCTACTTCCAGAATAAAGAGAAAACACCACATACAAATTTGTTCTTTAATTAAAAAAGAAATAATAAATACATACTGCTAAAGGAACAAATAAATTTGTAACTGTAAAACCCTAAACAAGCAAGGAACAAAACCTCTCCTTCTGGGTAATGCTCAGATTCATGTACCTACAAAGTTTCCTAAAATGTATTACTTATTTCACATTATATGCAGCATTCCAGGTTATAAGAAAATAAGTGGACTTTAATTACAGTAGCAAGTGAGGTACATCCTAGTATTTTTAATCTGTCCCCAGAACATGAAGAATTGAAACAGTCTTCTGTTTACAGAATAAATACAAATTCTGATTATTCCATTCTCAAACAGATTTACCCTAGGTCAAAGAGAAAGGAAGACAGCCGAAGAAATCAAGAATCATAATTCCACTCCCTTCTAAATACTACTCAGTAGATGAGGAATCCCAAACAGTGAAGCACAAAGATGAACCTGTTCTCTACACTTCAGATAAGGTTACCATCCACTTCTATTACCTCTCACTAATTTACTTCCAAATAATATATTTTGTTTTACAGTCTAACTCTTCACAGTGTAAACACAAAACACACCCAAATGCATGACTGAGGAAAAACAGGGAAGCAATGCCTGACATTAAATAAGCTAAGGATACAAAGAAAGAACATGCAACACTATCACTGGAAGTATTTGTAACATCAATGTACAATTACAAAAACACACTGTATCAAATGACCACAGGCAGTAGAGATAAAGAAGCAAGTTAAAGAAACATCAGGCAAGAATATTTCAAAAGTTACCAATTGTGAGAACATGAAACCCACCAAGACACATTCTTAATTGGGCACAAATTCAGCATGAAATTTAGACATAACTCCACACTAAGTCAGTCTTAAAAACACAACTAAATATCTGTATATGTGTTCCAGAGAGATACACTTCGATAGAACTACCAAATAAACATCAGATGTAAACTTAGCAAAAAGAACTAGAAAACAGACATCAATGTCTGCTCACAAAGAAGCAGAATCGCTTCTAACAGGTTCTTGGTGATACCAAAGTATTTGCAGGTAGGCCAACAGTCCAACACAGAAAGAAGAACAGCACTCACCCAACTGGTGAAGGAGCTCCCTGACTGCAGCACTCCTCCTCAACAGCAGCTTAAGTACAAGAGATGCTCTCTTCTCAGTGGCTGGTCCCTATATGAGCCCAGGGAGCTGCACCTGTGTCCACTCCTTCTGGTCAGGTGGGGAGCACAGATGCAAACAATTTTTTGCCTGCCTCCCTAGGCCAGCCACACCCCTTCACCAGGTGCTCAATCACCTCTTGGAGCCGTGACCTAACAGTTCCCCTACAGTCAATCAGAAAAACAGCTGAAGAACTGCTAAGTGCATGCATCAGACATTGAAATTTTGGGGGTCTTATTATTCTGTTTATGTAGCACAGTTCACAATTGAGATGCACAATACTAAAAGTAAAAATCAAGCTGCTTAGAATGAGGTTGCTTTAAAAAGTTGAAATTATGAAATGTATTAAAAATACACATCAATGTATACTAGGTCAAAATGACATGCAAACTTCTTTCTCAGCCATTATATACTCAGCATCTAACTATTATCAATTAGATAGGTAATAGTGAACAGAGTGATTTTGTTCATCATTGAGTCACCTTTTCTTGCTTTTGTACATGAAGACAGGCAAATATTTTGGCAAACACCTTTATCCATTAACATTAATAAAACCACCAAACCAAAACCTCAGTAAGAAAGTATTTCAGCATGTATTTTCCATTGCTGAAATCTCCACAACCACATTTTGAAGTTTCAGCAATGCTGCCACTGAACAATGTGGTATTCAATAATGGCAGCAAAAAACTTCACTGTTAAGTAAACAATTCCTTAAGACTTCAGAAGAATGTCTCTTTTTTTTTTTCCTTCATGTACATTTTGAGCACACCTTCATCAATTCTCTTTCCAAGACAATCTACAGTTACTTTCCATATTACAGTTCTTTCACAGCAGTCAGTGAGCATGCATTAAAGGTTTCTGAACAGTCAGAACTGAAGCAAAGAAGAAAATGCAATCTATATAGTAAACCTTTTTACACTGTATACCACAAAAGTATTTCCAAGTTTATACCAGATTTGTTTTCTTTAATAAACACTGTCAGATTTTTTAAGAAGTTAGGTATGTATCTTCTTATACTTCATTTAAATATAACACTAAGAAAAAAAAAGTGAAGTCACACCTGGAAAAGGAGTATATTATTTGGAGGGAGGAAAAAAATCATGCTAAAAAATTAGTCATTCTGTAGTCCTCAAGGTATTTTATTACTCAAAGTTTCAAGGAAATTTGCATGCTAGACAAACACAAGCTTGCAGTAAATGAGTATGGAAAACAGTATTTTTGAGTGTAAACAAACATACACTAGCAATCTTAAGAGTAGTAAAACCTTACTCACAAACAAAACAATGCATATTTTTCATGTGTACAATACTATGTAAAATGACACTGAAGAAGTCAGATAGGAAAACATTCTTGTATCATAAAAATATGTTAGAATGGGACTTATATATAGTTAATTTAAAGCTTTGCTTTAAAACAAACTTTATCTTAAAAATCTTTTTTAAGCTTTAAAACTTTATTCTAAAAATTAGCCTTTCTATAAAAACCATTCCATTAAAATTTTGTTTAAAAAAATCAGTTTTATATTAGACAAAATATTAAATTATACAGGCACAATTAGTTCAGAGGACTATAAAAACTCATAACCCTTTATTTTCCAGTGACTTGTTATACAGTCATAAGATTCTTTGTCAACCGACAACCATAGAAAAACTCATCCATAGAAATCAACTTTTATTTCAAAACTGAAAGAAAAATTAAAAAAAAAAAAGTCCGACTATACTTGACTTGCAAAGGAATTTAGTTTCCAGCTGGCTTAAGTACATGCACATCTTTTATTTACGCTTGGAAATACGCATGTACATATATTTTGGGGAGGTTTTTTTGATGCACTTTTTAACAATGAGTAGTTTATGATGACAGCTTTTACATTTCTTCCAGATGTTTTATTTAAAAATATAATGCTTCGAAGTGCAACTTAATCTCAAAACAAACTAGTAACACTTGACTTCAGAAAATTAATCAAGAATAGGTTTTGATTTGGAGGGAGGGAATGCACGGGTACAGTATGCAATTGCAGAGTCAGCAGGGTCTTATGCTATTATGATATCTAAAAAAGATATATTGTACAAGCACAGAATTTACAAAGACTTTCACAATAGGATAGATTATATAATCCATCAAACTGCAGATGTACAAACCAGAGCCCTGACAGTGATGAAGCTTAATTCTCTGCTTAAAACTGAAGACAAATGAAAAATCGATATTGATTTTAAAGCATACAAACAATTTCAGCACTGGGGTTTCTGTTTGCTAAACACTTTTTAATCAAATAAGCTGTCATCATAAAAACTAAAAGAAAAACAAAATCAAAGAAAAATAACAAAAAAAGCAAAGCAAAAGCACAAAAACAAATATAACCAAAACCACAGAATGTTAGACTTCTTTTTCCCCAACAGACTAAGTCATAGAGTATCAATTGCCTAACATAAATTATTATGGAATATTTTATTTAATTTTTTAATTCAGCTTATGTAGATATCTGTTCTAAGCAGATATTTGAACTTTTAACATGTTGGATGCCGCTTCAGGTTTGTTTTATTTAAATACCGTACTGACTATTTAAAATAAAGGTTTAACTGTAGTACACAAAAATGTAATCAACAGTACACCCAATTAAAATCCAAAAAAAAGTACAAAAAAAAAGTCTCAAAATTTAATGTTGAAACACAAGAACTGATTGCTACTTCTCTGTATTATAACATTTCCATCCCCTCCCTAAGGAATGTCAAATTAACCTATGAATTTTATCAATAAGCTGTTTAAAAAGAAAACAAAAGAGAATAAAGAAAACATTAAACTTATATTTTTAGGGGAATTTGAGGATTCAGTATAGCCACCACCACGGTAACCAGGAGAGACATATTTCCTTACCAGGATAGTCCATTATTGCTAGATAACAGCCCACAGTGACTCTTTGTCCAAAATAATTAGTTTGGACATGGTTTGGGGAAAAAGGATCAATATAAAACCATGTACAGTTATATTTCATTTCAAGAAAAGCACTGATCTGAATTTTGTCATACTGTATTAATCTCAATACCACTCATTCAGAAAGTACATACCATATTATGTGTTGAACAAGGTGTGCATATATACAAACACAAAATACATACACAGAATTCACCCCAGATTAATATGTCTTAATTTAATTTCTAGCATAACAGAATCATTTTTTGCACTTTAAGAATTATGTGGAAAAAAGGAGAATAGGCACAATTAATTAATACAGCTTCTAATTTACCCTATTATAGTGCACTACTGTGCACTGATAATCTCATTAAAACAACATGATACTATTCAAGCCCATTTGTTTTGATGCACAGGTGAAGCCTAGTAAATAGGATTCTTTCTAAGTGCTTTAAACTCAACTGCACAACTTCTGCAGCTTCACACAGTAGAACAGTGCAATACGTAACATCCCATATACCAGGAACAAGAGTTTAAAGTTGTACCTGTTTCACATTAGACTAGCTTTGTACTTTCTGCAGCTCTAGCACTTCAACTGCTTTGTCTATGGCCTCCTATTGTTCCCTTCCCTTTTCCAGGTGCTGGCTATTAAAAAAACAAACAAACAAAAAAACAACGGTTGTTTTGGTGGCTAGCTCTCACCTGGTAGAACAATACAGTTTCTAAGCAACGGTACAGCAGTTCTTCTTGAAGGTCGGTTCACAGTGCTAGGGTGACCCCGATCTCCACTTACTTCCCAGCTTCTGACTTTGGAAGAAGCTCGCTCTGGCTTCTTTGGAAAAGATCCCGATGTGACTTTCTGTCTCTTCTCAGGAATACTTGTGACATTTGAGTTCAGAAAAGTCCTTTTTGACTTCTTCCTCACATTTAATTTTTTAGCATCAGGTTTTTCTTTCTTAAGGTGCTTTCCCACTGTAGTTTTCCTTGTTTGGTGCCTATGAATGGGGAAAGCTGAAGATTTCTGAGCACAGGAAGAAAGTTTCCTTCTCATTCCCTCTTTTTGTTGCTTTTTAGTTCTGGAAGTTTGTTTGCCTGTTGTTACTCTGTTTCCTCTCCTCCCAACAGTACATCTGACAGACATCGCTCCTGAAGCTTTTTTGGAAAAAACTGGTTCTTTATTAGTGCTTTCTTTTCTCTTCCATATTGCTTTTGGATTCTCTCTCTCTAATCGGTCATCCCTGATGGAGGTCAGAGGAGTTTTGGTAACTCTACTGTTAAACGGAGTTAATCTACCATCTCCTTCAACAACAGACTGGTGAGAACTCAAAGGGGAAATGACCAAGTGTTTAAAAGAGTTCTCAGGGTAACTAGATGCCAGACAATCTGTTCTTTCTGTGGAAACTGAAGATATGTCTGCTTTTTGACTTGAGAGTGTATCACTTCCTTTACCTGATTCTGGCAGACAAGCCGCTGAAGATGCACTATAGAAGTCTGACCGATTGAAGGACTTCGTTGGTGTGCTCTCTCTCTGTGCATCAGCTAATTTCCTCATGTTTGCATCAAAGCTGAGACTTCTGAACAGCTGTCGAACATGAGAAGGTTTTTTGGCCTTCTCCCCAACTGAACTCTTAGGAGGCATTTTCAGAATTCTGTTTGTCAGTGGGTCATAATACTTGAAAGAACACTGTTTGTATTTATACCTTATGGAGTCCTTGCTATCTGTGGAATTACGATTTTTCCTCATTTTGGGAATATCCACAGGTTTGCCTTTACACTGTTTCATCTCTGGACACGAAAGTACATACACCACAGTCTTGGGCTGCACAGGGCTCATAATCCTGCTATAGGACTCAGGAAGTTTAAGGGCACAAAGTCTAGTTTTCATGTTTGGAGTCTTTTCATTTTCTGGCCATATAACACTTGCTTTTTGATCAGATGGATCAGATTCTCTTCTGGTCATTTTTCTTTTTGTTACAGGGTAGTTCAATAGACTTGTTTGGGTACCATGGCTGACTTTAACCACCTGACATCTTGAAGCTAGGCGCCACGTCCTTTTCCTAGGTGTTCTAAGAATTTGTGGGTTGCATAGCGTATCTGAAGCTAAAGATGGGTTATCAAAATCAGAGCCACCACTTAAAGCATCATTAAACTCTGGCAGTGCTTTAACTGATGCAGTTTCTGTTCTATTACCCTCGGCAGTATTGTTCCTTTTTTCATCTTTCTGCTTTTTTCTCTTCATTCTCTTTCCTGTACAGTTGGCTGAGGATTCACTGTCAAAGTAGCAGCGAAAACGACCTTCCCTGAAATCACGCACAAGTTCTTCAATTTTTATATCATCTTCGTACATTATCTGAGACCAGGTCTTTCCCACAAAAGAAGGAGGCACATGAGGCAGAGCTGGAAGAACTGCTTCTTCAGGATGAACTACTACGTTCTGTTTCACTGTTTCTATTCGCTCCACTGACTCTTTTTTTAAAACAGAAGAGAGCTGTGTTCCATAGTCTTTATCTTGCAAACTTATTTGGACCTCTTTTAGCAATTCTATGTCTTTTATAGCTGCCTTCGGTACGTCTGTTCCTGACTGAATAGGTGCATCACAGTCAAAACTCATTTCAGAACCCTCTAAATGAGTGTGATCCAGAAGAGATGAAAAAGTTGAACAGAGATTATTCTTCTCTTGGAAATGAAGTTCTTCATATGCAGTTCCATGGCAATATTTCAGAATAACATTTTCAATAGTTTCATCCACTGAACTTGCATCCCCTCTGTTCATTTTCACATTTTTGCATCTTGCTAGTGGTGGGGAAGTCCCAAGACCTAGGGAGCTGCTGATCCCCACAGTATCCCTGAGACGGAAATCAGACACCAAAGTTTCATCCTGAGTTTGTAAACCATCTCGTTTTAAAAGAGATTGACCTGAGGTAACACGTAAAGAATTTCTGTGGCTGCACACAGGATTCTGATGCAAAACTGAAGGGCATTTTGGGTGAACCAGTTCCAGAGCAGGATTCAACTCATCCCTATTGCATACCTCCATTCCTGTGCTATCACATCCACTATGCAGAATATGACTTGATGATGATGGACTCTTAACATTTTTTTCTATTTTACGATTAACAGGAGAACTGTGAATTAATGTGTTGACAGAAAAATGTTGAGGTACTGGGCTCACAGCTGTAAACTGGCCTTCATGGCTATGATTTGCAAATTGAGCATCTTTGAGGACATTGCATTTCTCACTGCTAAAATTACCCATAGACATCCGGGATGTTCCCGTAACACGTTCCTTTTCAGTTTCTAATTTTTGAGAAAGTGTCTGTGTTACAGAAGTTTCCTCTGTGTGCTCATGAGACTGGTATAGAGTAGAAGAGTACATGACATTGATGGACTCCTGGTCTTTGCTGGAAGCCACCTGTCTGCTTCTACTCTTCTTTTTCTCCACCACTCCTGAAGAAGCAATCCTGGCAGGCTCTGGAGTGACGGGGAGTGGCATATCATCATAGGACGGCCTAAGAGGGGTTGAAAAAAAAAATCCTATATAAACACTGTAAATATGATTAAGTTTTTTTTTCAACAACATTTTTTTAAAGTAATTGCACCTAATGAACAAACTCAAGACACTAGTTTTGCTATAAAAACCATTCCATTAAAATAGTGGAAGAAGGAACATTCCCCTAAGCTAAAGACAACAGTTTAGTCCAGTTAGTTGATGACCTTCCTCATGCAAATATCCATTAAAAACAGCCTAACTTAAAATAGTTTTAAAAATAGAGCAAAGCTAGAAAAAAAGAGTTTTCCTTTGTTGAAAACTGTGAGCTCGTAAACAAGTTATTTCTTTGGTAGAACTATAATATGTTAACTAATGTTTTTTTGTAAGGAAATGGAACATTTATAATATGGCGTTGTATAAAAATACTACGGAGTATAAATACCTGTTTCCTGCAAAACACAGCTGCCTGACAGGAACTTTGCACACATTACCAAGGAATTCCACATCCATTGCTTCTCACAGACATATCACAGCTCTGACTTACTTCTCTAAGAAGCTAAATTACAATTGTCCAGGCTCACTGTGGCAACAACAGACTTTCAGATATTCTAGAACTGGCAGCTCTATCTTCAGGATTGCCTTAGATAAAAATGCTTTACATCTTGCAGAATTAACAGAACAGAGAGATACAAACTATTTCTGTTATGCAACTCTAAAACACAAAAGGCTTAAGACCTTAAAAAATACTGCTTTTCCAAAACAGTGGTCAGGCTCTGGAATGGGCTGCACAGGGAGGTGGTGGAATCACCGACCCTGGAGGTGTTAAAGGAACATTTAAACATTGTGTTGAGGGACATGATTTAGTAATAACTACTGGTGGTAGGTGGATGGTTGGACTCAATGACCTTGTAGGTCTTTTCCAGCCTTGGTGATTGATTCTATGATTCTATCTGTAGCAGATGAAAATAGTTTTAAAATGTAGTAAATACAACTGAAAAGAGAATATAATGCTTTACCTGACAGTTATAATCAGACCTCGTGAGACCCAAACAGATGTTGTTTGAATATGTGGCAGATAGCCGTGCACCTTTTGTGGTGTATTCATCTGCTAATGGAAGTATTGAGAATAAAACCCACTGTATACTAATTTCCTTGGTTGTAAGCATTTAGTAGTCAGCATGTGCAGAAGTCCTTGAAGGACTCACACATGAATTATGTCCAAGTTTATAAAGTTACTAATAAAGCCAGAAGATACCAAGTATTTCTAACTAGATACTTCACACTTTTCACACTTAGAAACAATGACGGGATCTTATCTGAGGGTAGCTATTTTTCATTCTTTTACTGAGAAATGAGAGACAAAAGAAGAATTCTCAGATTAGAAGATCTGTTCTATGGTTGAAAAAAAATAATAGATTTAGATATTTCAAAAAACATTTTCATTTTTATTTAAAAGTCAATTCTCATTTGGTCTCTACAGATTTGACAAGACTTAGGGTAGGAAAAAAAAAATAAGCCACACACAAAAACTCACTGGATTACCACCAAAACAGAAAAACAAAGCAAATCAAAAGAAGCTAAAAAACACATACCAATAATCTAAGCATTAAACCACCGACTTCAAGCCCCAAGATAGAGCTTAAAGTTGATCTAACATTAGATTTTGTTGGATCTCTCCCAGTCTTCTTCATGCTCTTCCCTCAAGCCAGAAGTAATTAAGAATAATTTTTTTTAAGCCAGCTGCATACTCATCACCATTTAATCTTTAATCACATTTTCTTAGCTTGCTTATTAAGCCTCATAGAGGAACAGCCTCTATGTGGGCTTTTGATAGATGCAACATGACAGATGTTATCAAGATAGATTATTTTTCTCAGTTCACAAGGTCTGTTACGCTGTCAAAGATAGTCTGATGCAATTTTTCTTGACTAAACTATCACTCATCAATTCACTCTCTTCTAGATTCTTATGAACAGTTCACTTACGCAGTTATCAGGGAAACTGCATAACTTAAGCAAAGAGGTAAGGCAAATAAGTAGGTCCTTTCCCTGCCCCTACTTATAATTGACAATCTCTACAATTGTTTGTTCCCCAGTCTTTCTAAAACATCATTATGAAACATTCTCAAAAAATAACTAACAGCTCCAAAACTCACAACAAAGATCTCACTGGCTGTATAAGAAGTGCCAAAGTATACTATTTATAATGAAGAAATTTACAGAGTATTTTACTTCAGCGATAAACAAATTATTCATCATTCAAGTGATGAAGTGATGTACATACTTATTGACTGCCACTACTTGATTTGAACTAGTAAATATAGCAAACACATTGTTGATGTTTAACTACCTAAAGTAGTTCTAGGTAGCAAAACAAAAAACTTCATAGAAACTAAGAGTTTTTAAAGCTACAACTGGTAAGTTAGCTAAAGTAACAGCACAGTAGAATAAAACAGCTGGACGAATCTAAGATCTTGCCACCTTCATGGTTTCTGAAAAGGAAAAGCTATGTCTTACTGATCTCTGAACCGTGCAATAGGTAGTGATAAAGGTCCCTGAGAGTCTGTTGAAAGCCAAACAAATAAAGAGAAAAAACAATCAAAAACCAAAAACTGATTGCTAATATAGGATAGGTTCAACAATCACTCCTCACCATTACAAAAGATCAGAAGCAGATACCCTCTGGTTCAGGCTGTTCTGTGACTTAATAGTCATTTTTGTAAATTATGACATAGAAATGATTACAATTATCCTCTGAACACAAAGGAAGGCAGTGGGAAAGTTGAGTTAAATTTTGGTAAACAGAAAGGAATAAAACTTGCAACACACTTTGCTCGAGCCTAAATAGCTGTATCAGTTCACCAACATCAGTACACAACTCCTCATAGCTTGAAATGCAAGTGTTTCTTTAATAGGAAATGAAGAAAAGATTATAGCACAATGTGTAATATTCCTTCCCTAACATCAAAAATAAAACATTTTTTCTCAGTTAAAGGTGTATAATCACATAGAATACAGTGGAATTCTGGATAGAAAAGAAAAAAAAGGAACAGAATGAATAGAAGTACAGATAAGTGCTATTAGGACTGACTAAGCACAAGAAATCTCATGTAACACGTTAAAAAAAGGATTATTATCATATGAATGTGATGTAATCAATACATCAGACGATCAAATTATGCCAGTCAGCTGAACTGCTGTACCTTACTGAGGTATGCATCTAAGCTCTTAATTAAAGCATTTTTGGCTTAACTCCAAAATCTTATAAATCAGAATTGGATCTAAACAGAAGGCCAAAATGAGTAGAATTTGTTTTTCTCTTTTTTTTTAATAAAAATTTTGTCACTTTTATTTTTCACACTTTGTCATCTTTGCTTTCTTTTTCCAAACTCTGTATGTATATTGGATTATTTCTCTCAAACTTATCAACCAACCTTACCTATACTTTGTACATTATTTTTCTTATTCTGTTCCTTCTTCCAGCAGCTTAGGGGAACACAGATAGCTTGGTTTTCCTAAATAGTAGGTATTATTCACTGAATGAAATAACCTTGTATTATCAATACCTCAAGAAATACCTCATCTGCCTTTTTCATTTGTGTATTACCTTAAAGCACAATCACTATTTTCTCTGTGAGAAATAGAGAAAGAATACTGAAAAGAAACAGTTATTTATTAAGATATACTTGGTTCAGACCAGAACTTTTTAATGCCTTGCAGAATATAACAAGGAATGAGACTTAACTAATTGTCTTTCAGCTGACCTTCCTACAGAAAGAAGTTTATACTCCCTCTTATCATGCTTAAACATGCACATGATAAATAAAGAGAACACTTTTTGAAATTTGAGCATTAACAAATTGGCCAATTATTGTAGTTCCCACAAATAATAACTCAATGTGAAACTGTGAGGATGGAGAAAAAATAATACATAAACTCTCACCTGACATAATCCACAAACCAGTATCACATTCAAAAAGCCAAAATTGTGAACCACTTCAATATGTACCATAAAATAGACCGCAAAATAGATCAATATTATGCCCAGAGGCATCTACTGTAAGAATTTGTAAATATATGTCAACTGTCCACTCTGCTAATATACTAGCTGACCAATATGTTACTACTTTTTGTTACGTCTTTATGTTCAATTGCTATCAGCGATACTGTATCATAAGCAGTGACACAAAGTTTGAAGGCACAGAGACAACACTAAAGGAATATACTTGGACAATGGTTATCCAAATACATTCATTTCTAACTTGCATTCAATATAAATGTTTCACCTCAAATGGGCAAAACGCACTGTTCAGTGATGGAACAGAAAATAGAACTCACAATATATGCATTCTACCAGCATATTCTTAAAAAGCAAACAAACAAACAAACATTATTATACCTGTTGTCATGGTATCTGTGGGGATGATGCTGCAAAACATCTTGCAGGAAACGTTCCATCAAGCTACTGGTACCCATACGATTCCTGCAGTAAGTGGTAAAATGTCTGTGCTGGGAGCTAAAAATATGCTGAAGAAAGATAAAACAAATAACTAGTTTACTATTACTGTTAACACAATGATCTGTTCAGAAGAATTACTTTCCAGGCAAAACATTACTGTCACAACAAAAATGCTTCAACAAAAAGAAAAATCGTCAACCTTTTCTACTTCAAGGCTGGAATTCTATGAAATTTTTGAATATGCATAGGGAGATGCAAATAATACTGAAATGTGTCAAAATCCCTTCTGAAGTGAACATAAATCAGCTGTTCTGAAAGCTGTTCACAAATCTCTTGTGACTGGAACAAATGCTGTAAATACATTTAAACATGATGATTAAGATTATGTACATTTTTGAACTTCATTTGAGCAAACACCCCATAATTTACTCAAACTATGGAGAATTTTCATAAGCACAGAAGACTGAATAGGTTTACACTTTCTAGGTAAAAAGTCTAGAAGACAAGAAACCAACAGTATTAAGAACAGATAAGTTAACAGCTGATCAAAAGTACTCGGCTTTGATATCTAACATATTAACCGTAATATTTAACAGTACATCTAATTCTAGATGTTAAAGCAACAGAAATAAACCTAATGAGTGCAAAGTATAGTAGGGTGCCACTTCAGAAAAGCAGACTGCAGTAAGCATGCCATTCCACCAGTTTCTTTATAACAGGTAACGGGTAAGAATCTCCTCTTTGTGCATACTTTGTAGAACTCGTTTTTTTTTCATTCAGAGTTGGTCGTTCAGTGCAGAAAATGATGCTTTGTAAACTAGAAAAGCCTATTGGTACTTCTTGCTTTCTGCTGCTGGATTATCCAGTAGCCTTCTTACCTGTTCCAGATTACTGTAGTGTACATGGCAGCAGTTGCAGTATCCTTGTCTGTTTTGCATGGTGGATACTCCAGATCGAGGATGTTCTTGCCTTCTTGAATGTAAACTGAAAGAAGCAGGTAATATTACCAAGACATTTCACTGAAAAAATGGTAAATGTTGGCTTGATAATTACGTTCTTAACATTGAAACTCAGAGTATCCACCTACAGAGCTGGAGCAAACTTACAAAATAAACATTTCTATTTCAGAATTATAATGGCATTCAGGAATACATAGTTTAAGCCACACCCAAGAAAATTATTTCTTAAATGCAGAACAAAGGATAATGGGTATAAGGCACAACCATTACAGATTCTAATGTGAGTTGAAGTAGTCTGAAGAAATCTATCTGCCCAGAAAATGGCAGTCATTCTTTTATTATTCCATTTTTAGTCTTCTGAAATAAAAAAAAAAAAGCAAACAACAAACTAAGAAATTCTGACATCCACATAATCAGTTTTGGGCACTACAGTGCCCTTTCCCCAGTTTATAATCTGCAAAAAAGATAAAAGATCTCCATTATACACAATCTACATTGCATCACTATCAATCATTACACAAGAGGATACAGAAGGTTGGAAAACAGATTATTCTTGTTTTACTTAGTGTAAGCAGAAAACTGGTTGTCAGTTAGATTAACACCTTACTCACCTGCTATTGCTGTTCTGTTGTAGTGAGCCTTCAACACCATGTCTTTCTATTCCCAATATAAAAAAAAAAAAAAAAAGATTTCAAGAAGTTTTTAGCTGCAGTCAGTTAGATAGTTCTCTTACATTGGACTTGGTAAAAATAGTATTTTAAAGAAAGAAGTTTAGAAGTTAAAATAAAAATTTAGAGAGATCATTTCATACTCAAAGATCCTCTAGGATGTTCACAAAACAAACTTCACCCTTTCATGGTTGAGGTGAGCAGGTATTTTACACTTTTGTCTGGGATCAAGATTAAGCAATCTACATTCATAAAACTGCTCCATCCACAACCAGAGAGCTAAAAAGAAGCATGTCCTAAACAGCTTACCATTGGGAAAGAAAATCATGTCTGTATGGAAACCCGTGGATAATTTAGAAGTCGCTTTTTCCATCTAAGTTCCACACTGAAATTTAGGAAATCAAACGATACAACTGAAACTATCAGGTGAACTGATTATATTAAAAAAACCTGCAATAAAAGCATGCAGTTTAAATGTCTCACCTTGTGCTGAAGAAGCAGAAGCTTCATCAGATGGTTTGATTCTGTCAAACATCTGTAAATCAAAAATGAAACAATTGAGATTTAAAATTACCCAAAAAAAAAAAACAACAAATAAAATCAAACTCTTCTTCTAGTCCACCTTTCAGCCCAAGCTGTTCAGATGTACTTCGCAGTTTTGACCATAGACAATTTATTGACTTAAATTAATCTGCATTTTAAAAAAACAACTTCTGCTTTACTAGGTTACCCCAGTATCACATTTAACAATGCATGCTTCCTTTGACAGGTGTATGGGACAATTTCTGGTCTAATTAATGAAACTAAAAGCTATATTTATGAATACAGCTTAGATTGTGTTAGGTTTTTATCAAACGCATTTAATTGCTTAACTTCTTAAGTTATCTTTCCAATGAACATGGAAGATGAACTCAAATAAAAACTATACAAGACCTACACCAAATAAAATAATCACCCACACTGGAAAAGTAATACTTACTGTTCAGAAGACCAGCAAAACAGTATTGAAACCTCTAATTTTCAATTGAAATATGACTGCAGTAACATGCTTTAGGTGCCTACCTAAACATACACAGCTTCTAACATCATCTTGTTAAGTTACAGAATACAAATAAAAAGTCAAACTTTCTAGTACAAACCTTAGTGTCGTCAGCCTTCTGCCAGACAGTTCCAGGCTAGCAAACAACAAATGTCAAACAGGAGGCCATTTGCAGTGCAGAACACTTGTCTCTTCTCATCCCATCTGTCAAAAATTAATTTAAAGTGCTTTAAAAAATAGAGCAAATAACTTGATTCCCTTGCCCTTAGGCATGTAAATTTTTCTGAACTTCTTTGTGAACAGGTCAGACACTAAAATGAATAAACCCTTTTTTGATGTCTGCAGTACATCTATTCTTTCATTACAGCAGAAGCTGTTCCTCCTAAATGTTAACTGTTCCAACTGGAATAACTTTGTTCATTCTTTCTTCCATGAGGTCTCTACATATTGCATTCTCCTGATGCTACTATTCAGGAAATGAAATTTGCTTCTACAATAACAGAAGGAAAAAACCAAACAATCAAACGTCAGTATTAACCAAATTTAGTTTTATTCATGAACCTACTCAGAAAAATAACATTTTCTTTTATTTATGCAAACTCGCAAGATACTGCAATGAAACACTAACTGGAACTTTCACAGGATGCTGGATATTCACAGCATTTTATGAACTCACCATTACATACTCAATGAAGTATTACAGTTTCCTTACTACAGACACGGAAAAAGAGAAATACCTCAAGAACTTCCACAATCCCTGTCACTAGTGTCACCCCAGTCATAAAACTCAGGACTTCACAGTTCCTAGATTTGCGCTTGGCTTATCTTTAATGTAAATGTGGAATAGCAAACCTAAAGATTCAGACCAGTAACTTTTACTTTTTACCATATATATGGTGTGTATCTATTTACAAGAATCATTCCTTCCTTTTTCCTTTGCCTGTTCTTTATGTGGGAAACAAGCTCCCCTTTGAGGCCTGCACTACAAGTCTCAAATGTTTGAATTTTTTCCAATTTTTTTTTGCTCTTCTCCCCTGTTCACCTTTTATTATGAAACAAGAGGGCTGCTAGAATAGTTATGATTGACAGGAGTACCTTAATATCTCAGTCCCAAAGAATAAAACAAAACTTTCATCTTATATCTATAGCATCAATTCACGTAATAATAAAAAAAAATTGCTCTTAGAAACCTGTCTCTTTCTGACAAATATATTATTGCTGCCACTAAGTTAGCGCTGCCGTTTTGTACCCAATAGAAACAAGTTGTCAGCACCATAGGAGGGGCTCACTAAAGCTGATGTACACCACTGACAGTGTCCACAGCTCCAGCAACAACACAGAAATCATTAGATGGAATAACACCTGGAGGGAAATGGTATCTCAGTCTTGAAAAGAACATAAAAATTCCCCTGGGGCCCTGAAAATCTGACCAGGGGAAACTGCTTACTGATGATTAATCTGATCCTCATCTGCTAACTGAGAAAGGCTTTCTTGATATATCAACACATCTGTATGTAGCTGGGACCCAAAAACATGAAAAAAAAACCCACAATACTATCATTCATGAATGATGTATTATGGAAAATAACTTGTTCTTTGCACTTAAAGTCAACTTACTGAATCCTACTATCTGGATATATATGCTCTAGACATGCACAGGGCAGTAAGAGCACAGTGAGCACAGAGGTCATCCCATTCACTCTGGTTGGTGAGAAACAGGAAAGTGGGACCCTCATCCAGAGTCAGCAAGGGCACCACAAACAGTTATCCTGCCCAGGAGACGGATGACCGTGCCATAACTTAAAAGGGTCTCGTCTCATCTCAGGAACGACAGACAGCAGCAACTGGAGCATGTGGGAGGGTAACCAATACAGTGGTTCATCACTTCTTTCATTTCAAGGAGTAATTTCTGCAGTCGTGCAGAGGCTTTGAACTGAGTTACAAGTGTCATAACTTAAAACTGCAGGACTATTAAAAGAACGGAGACGTTCCAGTCTGCACATCTCCTCAGCAACTTTCTACAGCTCAGGAGATTCAGTGGACCAGATTTCCTCACAGCGGAGGGGCACGCAGGGAAGACCTGTACGTGCACATGCTGCCACTA
Organism: Odontophorus gujanensis; assembly: GCA_013399175.1. Taxonomy (NCBI): domain Eukaryota; kingdom Metazoa; phylum Chordata; class Aves; order Galliformes; family Odontophoridae; genus Odontophorus; species Odontophorus gujanensis. The sequence goes on from VXAB01012447.1 coordinate 1,445,137, forward strand.
CCAGAGACAAACGGCTGAGGAGAACCTGCAGGGATACTTCAGGAAGCAGCAGACAGGAGAGGAGAAACAAGCTGCCTCCGAACTGAGAACGGCGTCGTTCTGTGAGAGCTGAGCTGCAGCTAAACACAGCTCGTCTGCCCAGCTGCGCTCCTCGCTTTATCAGCTCGGGAAACCCGCACAGGGTTTCTGAGATGGGCGGGCTTTGCGCGGACAGTTGTAGCGTTGTTAGGACTCTTCTGACTGTTAATATCTTAAGCCGTCGGATTAAAAAGTAAATCGCATCTGTGCTAGCATTAGTTTAAACATCCTACCACTAGGAAAAACGAAAAACAGAAGGCACCGAAGAAGCTCTAGCGCCACTCTCGTACCGCAACAAGTCAACGAGAAAAGAGCAANTCGGTCGCCCCGCCGGCCTCTCTCGCCGCCTGCCTCCCGCCCCGCGAAGCGTCTTCCCGCCGCTGCCGCGCGCACCGCCCGCTTCGCTCCCCAGCGCCGCCTCACCTCCGTCCCCTCCCAGTAAGTCCTTCCGTGCCACGCCGGGGTCATGGGACGCCATCCCGGCTTCCTGCTCCGGGGCGGTGCTATGGGCGGTGCCGAAGGCCGCGCTGTGGGCGGGGCGGGCGCGGGCGTGGGGTCGTGTGTGGTGTGCTCGTTTCCCGTGGAAATAAAAAAGCTTTCGGTTTTCTCACGAGTGAGATTAAGAATGTGGCGTGGTTCAAGTCCTCTTTTGCTTCAGTTGTAGGTTCTTAACACTTTCTATCTAATCTCCCGTGGGAAAGTAGAGATTGCACGTTTTGCTCATATTATTATCGCTGGATGCAGGATGTTTTAAGCAGCCGGAGCAGAGGCAAAGGTGATCGGCACTTATATGCACAGACAGGTGCAGGTGGCAGCCATGACTCGTGCAGCGGGGGGGAATGACCGCACAATTTAAACGGAGGTTGCTGTAAAAAGGGGCTGCTGCTGTGTGATTATGAAACAGCGGATCAGAAACGTCCACCCACACTGATGGAGTAATTGGGTACAGAAAGTCTCAGAGAAACAGCACAGAAGAACAACAGGAAAAGGCTCCACTTCAGGAGGGAAATTACTTAAATTGCTGTTGAATTCTTTGGATTCTTTTGCTTAGATACGGATATATTTTCATTGCCGAGGGATAAGTAGCTTACGCAGAACTTAAGTTGCCCAGTGACATTTTGTTGCCTGGTTTAATACAGAATTTGGCAAAACTCTTAACTGATTAAATAAGAAGGGGGGATACAACAGGTATGTATAGCATAGGGATTTTGTTTCTCGAGGCTGACAAGATCCACTAATTTTAGTTACATTTATTTTGTTAGACATATCTCAGTAAGACGGACTAGTAAGGAGGTGTGCGATTGCAGTAGAAACATGTGTGGAGAATCGATCACTTCAGTAACATGAGAATGATTCTTGATTTCAGTGATGGACAAGTGAAAACCTATTTTTAGATAGCATCCTGCAGGTAGCAATGGAGATTTGTGGGAAGCAGTCATAAAATCTTGCAGATTTTCAGTATTTCACTGGAGAATATTTGAAAGTTCAGGCATGTGGCAAAATTATTTCATGTCAGCAGAGTTGCATTGTTTAAAATTGTATGTTCTATCTGTGGCAAACACACTTTGGAATACAATCTGAAGCCAAACTAGTTTACCTTTGTGATGGGTTCTCAGCAAGCTTAGTGAGTTACAGTGGATTACCAGCTCTGGGTAACTTGCTGGAACAAAGTAAGCTCAGTTACATATCTGAGGCTTCAGTGTAGCTCAAGTACTGACATTTCATTTCCAGAATATCTCATGTAAAACAAAATTCCTTAGCAAAGAATGCTGCAGAATCCATCTTATAATGCAATCTAGCTTATCCTAGGAATATTCCTGAACATTTTCTTGCAAAGATGGAAAGGAATTTTCTGTCTTTTGGACTATTAATCAAAGACAGTAGAATTTAAGCATGTGTTGTCAAGTATTTCATGACTTCCGTATTTTTCTGTATTTACAAACTTAAGGCTGCAGACTAACTGGATGAATGAAGTGATATTCTGTGGTACTTCTTCCCCTATATAATCACTCCAATTCTACCTAGAAGTAGTGTTTTCAGAGTTTAAAAAAGAAAAAAAATCTTCACATGCATTAANGCAGCTGAGGGTCGGGCCGGGCCGGGGCACTCCAAGGGCTCCGCCAGGCACGGCTGAGCCCCGCCCGCAGCAATACCGGGCTGCGGGGCGAGGCGGCGGCTGA
>VXAB01012447.1:1447618-1464117 GCA_013399175.1 Odontophorus gujanensis
TGGGTACAGAAAGTCTCAGAGAAACAGCACAGAAGAACAACAGGAAAAGGCTCCACTTCAGGAGGGAAATTACTTAAATTGCTGTTGAATTCTTTGGATTCTTTTGCTTAGATACGGATATATTTTCATTGCCGAGGGATAAGTAGCTTACGCAGAACTTAAGTTGCCCAGTGACATTTTGTTGCCTGGTTTAATACAGAATTTGGCAAAACTCTTAACTGATTAAATAAGAAGGGGGGATACAACAGGTATGTATAGCATAGGGATTTTGTTTCTCGAGGCTGACAAGATCCACTAATTTTAGTTACATTTATTTTGTTAGACATATCTCAGTAAGACGGACTAGTAAGGAGGTGTGCGATTGCAGTAGAAACATGTGTGGAGAATCGATCACTTCAGTAACATGAGAATGATTCTTGATTTCAGTGATGGACAAGTGAAAACCTATTTTTAGATAGCATCCTGCAGGTAGCAATGGAGATTTGTGGGAAGCAGTCATAAAATCTTGCAGATTTTCAGTATTTCTCTGGAGAATATTTGAAAGTTCAGGCATGTGGCAAAATTATTTCATGTCAGCAGAGTTGCATTGTTTAAAATTGTATGTTCTATCTGTGGCAAACACACTTTGGAATACAATCTGAAGCCAAACTAGTTTACCTTTGTGATGGGTTCTCAGCAAGCTTAGTGAGTTACAGTGGATTACCAGCTCTGGGTAACTTGCTGGAACAAAGTAAGCTCAGTTACATATCTGAGGCTTCAGTGTAGCTCAAGTACTGACATTTCATTTCCAGAATATCTCATGTAAAACAAAATTCCTTAGCAAAGAATGCTGCAGAATCCATCTTATAATGCAATCTAGCTTATCCTAGGAATATTCCTGAACATTTTCTTGCAAAGATGGAAAGGAATTTTCTGTCTTTTGGACTATTAATCAAAGACAGTAGAATTTAAGCATGTGTTGTCAAGTATTTCATGACTTCCGTATTTTTCTGTATTTACAAACTTAAGGCTGCAGACTAACTGGATGAATGAAGTGATATTCTGTGGTACTTCTTCCCCTATATAATCACTCCAATTCTACCTAGAAGTAGTGTTTTCAGAGTTTAAAAAAGAAAAAAAATCTTCACATGCATTAAAGGATTATATTAACACACATCTTTTTTTTTTTCTTTTTTTTTTTCTGTAATTGCTCTGGATAATAGATTTTTGTACACATGTACATTAGAGAATACAGAGATTTTTATTATAATAATGCTCTGACAAAATTCAGTGACATTCACACTCATTCCAAGCCTGTTGTTGTTGCTGTTACAGCTGCTGTTGCTGTTCACTTTCTGGCAAGTCATCCAGAAGGAACAGCTGATGAGGCAACTCAAAATGTGTCTCTTTAAACACCAGAAATGTACAAAATGCATCAGAATTCAGTGCTTTCAGAAAGTTCCTTCATGACGGGCTACTTCTGTTCTTGTTTACTCTTATCCCTAATCTAGTACTGCTCAACTGTTTTGAATCTTTCCAGTAGCTTAAGTTAACGTGTTTTCAAGACACTTTGTCCTAAAGCAGAAATTATGAATTGACTTTCTGCAAAGAAATTAAAGCAACAGTTGAGTGGTTTGTATACCCTGATCTTGCACTGCCTAAAATTCTTTAGTACTGAACCGAGCCTAAGCGTGCTACTGAAGGAATATACATAGAGAAAAGGTCTCAGTGTCCTGACAGCCCTCTTGTGGAGCAAAATAAAATTTGCTTGACTTTTCAAAATAAAGGGGATAATAATGCCTCTGGATCCTTTTCCCATTTGTAGATCAAAATAATGTTTGCTTTCAGAGAATGCATCTTTCATCATGAAGTGCTAAATAGTTTGGTGTTGCATTCACAGTTATTTCAACTCTCTGCTAATAATTGTCCAGCAAGTTCATCTCTCTGAAGTAATAGTGCCTGTGTTTTTAAAGACATGACACAAAGAACAGGACTAGGTCAGGAAGTAGGTTGGGGGTTGCTTGTCATGACTGGTCATGAATTGCAGGATATTCTTTCACCTTCAGCTTATGCATAGATTTATTTTTAGCTTCAGAAATAACAGTCTCTTAACTTTTCTTAATTCTATTTCCCATTTGTTTTATATTCATTTTCAAAAATAGCATCGTTTATTTTGCCTGTTTGATACAGTTGGATCAGCCCTTGAGAGTTGACAACATTTTCAAGTGTAGTTATTCATTACCAAATCGCTCTAAAATATACAGTGATTTCTGAAATGGGCATGCTAGCAAATGCAGTAGAAAGTAGTACAATGACTTCATTTACCTGTGCTGAAGGGAGCTCTATGACCTGAGAGCCTCCATCTATGAAGGAAATGGAAAGAATAGCGGGTTCTAGGATTAACCACAAACAGATAACAGGTATGAAACACACTTAGAACAGCATTATTCTCATGTGCATAGCGGAATGATTTGGCTGGCAGATTTTAAACTATCCTTCCTTTCCATGGTATAGGTATGTCACAAAATGAATGCAAGTTTTATATGGGAACCTAATGTTAACATAGAAATATTTGAAAAAGGAATTGTAGGTGGCTATTATTCCCTTCCAGCTCACTTCCCTTTCCGTCCTAGTAGGAACTCTGAGATTTTTCCATGAATGTAAATACATATCCCCTTTGTTCAGGCAGGGAATTAAGTATTTTCGGTAGAGTTAATTTTCTCAAAGCTTATTGGGGATGTGTTCTATTTTTTAGGAATGTTCAGTGTTTAGGCTCCCAAAAGTTATCTACCTACCTTGACCCCATTTAATATATAAATTAAATTTTTATATATATATATATATATATAAATTTCAATTGAACAGTTCCAGTTTTAAATAGATGTGGATGAATGACCCTGAGTGTAAAATACCTCAGCAGCTTCCTTGTCTGTAGTGTAATTTATAGGAGTCAGGGAGCTGCAAATATATATGCTATTATGTCGAGTCTGTTGATGTTCTGCAGGCAGTTTAAGGTGGGGTCAAAATGTATTCCCAAGGTGGTTAAATAAATGCTCTTTTCTTCACATTGGCTGTTCGAAATTATATTTAATTTTTTTAATGTTCCCACAATAAACCACATAAAATATTTTCTTACATGTGAGAGCAAGCAGATTCTACCTTGTTTTACTTTGGGAATCATTTAAAGAAAGATTTCTTTATCCAATTCAGAGGAAATAAATAAATAAATAAATGAATAAAGCAGGAAGTTAAATAATGTGGAATAAAGAAGTTCTGTTTTTCTCCAGGGACAAAACTTGCTTTTAGTCTAGCAAAGCTGATAAGCAACAGCGTCAGAGTTTGAAAGAAACCTCTTTCTCTTACAGTTGGAAAATATGGGGACAATTTCATGGAAAATCTAGAAAATGGAGGAAGAAAGAACAAAAAACCCTTTATTTGAGTGGTGTTCAGCAGTGTACTATTACTGTAGCTGTAGTAATTTTCTGGATCAGAGTTCAGTGTCTTTGTCTTCTGGTTCATCAGTAAAACCAGAAGTCTCTTACATGTTGCTAGATGGTCTGAACTTGTAATACGGAAGCAACTGAGAATCAGTTTCTGCTTTGGACACGAGGTATATAGACTTACTGTAGTGCTCCTTTGCCTTGTTTCTCATCTTGAAACGGAGAAGTGGAAGTTTCCTTCTCTGTAAGGGTAACAGAAATGGAAAGTGGGTCACTCCAAAAGTTGATCCTATTTATTTCCATGGAAAATACAAAAGATACAGAGAGCACAATAACACTATTTGGTAAAGCACATTCTCAGCTACAAAACGTAGTCACCACCATCATGCATTTTTCTCAGGGATGATGAAGAGCCTGCATGCTGTGCTTGTAAAAACTTGCCTGGCTGTCTGGATCTTTTACATTGTTCTTGCCATCGCTGAAATGTACCACCCACCACCTCACTGTGCTCATATCCGCTCTTTGGTCTCCAGTTTGGACTTGATTTGCAATGGCTTTGCACTGGTATTCAGGAACCATTCTCCATTTATGTGCAAGGTGCTACTGTCCAGTTTAAAGCCCCTGCATGTCCATAAATCCAAAGGAACATCAACAGCTAGACAGTACTGTAGAGAGTAACAAGCAGGCTTCAACGTTCCACACTTGCCTAGATGTTTCTCTTAAGATTTTGAGCAGTAATGACATAAAGCAGCAACCTTGCTTGACAATCCATATGTCCTGTATAGGCACCTTGCTTGTTATGCAGGCAGCTTGCTTGCTGTCATTGATTTTGTATCAAACCTCAGCTTTGCTCTCTATATTTTGCATGTAATGAGAACTCCTTTTTAATTTCTAACTGCAGTTTGTCAAGCGTTTCAGAGCAGCTCTGTCACAGCTATCTCAGTAGCTGAGAGAGATGGTCTGGTGGCGCACCAGTGAGGGACTGGCACTCATTCTCTCCTCCTTATGAACCTGCTGGTTTGCTGCATTGTTAATCATTATGACAAACTCCAACAATTTGGCTGTGGATTGTTATGGACAATTGCAGAAGGTGAAATTTAGATGACCTCCTGGGTCAAGGATTTAGGTCCATTGTGTACAATTCTAGTAGAACTGGGAGCTTAATCTAAAGGCTGGTATATAAAAGATGGATGATTGAACCCCCAGAACTTAGACTTTAAATAGAAAAAAAGACTTCAAGAGTAGATGTAGGTATCCATACTGGTGACTTGTAGCCAAGTAGATGGAGGTAGCGAAAATCTGGAAAAGTATGGCTCAGGTACCTCCCTGTGCTTTTATTTCACTTTCATGTAAATTAGTGTCCAATATTCATCATAAAACTTCATTTGTTTTGTTTGTGGGAGTTGCATAAAGTGCTGCTTTTAAAAATCTTGTCCAAACTTGTACGCTTATACATATATATACATACATACAGTAATTCATTCCTATACTTGCGTGGCTTTTTTGCACATTGTTGATCTTTTTTTCAACACGTTATACATGAAAGTCTTCAGAATCCCAATATCTACATAGAAAGAGGATGTGGATCTGCTAAAACCTCCCTTCATCAGGTTGTTTGATCTAAACACTGGAGAATGTTGTTGTAGTTGCTGGCTACATAATATGGCGGGCAGTTAAGCCGCAAGCAAATATTCACTGAAAGGATAGGCATGAATAGTCATTAGTTTCACGGAAAGGGAGGAAATTACTCTTTTCCTGATAGTCAGGTAGTTAAATTCAGTCTTTCCTGAGTGGATTTTTATCCGTGAGGTGTTAATTCAAACAATGAGAACGTCCGAATCCTCAAAAAGTAAGTAGCTTATTTCTTGTGTTGTTCAGCTTAAATTAACCATGGGAAATGTCTTTTGTTTCATTGAATTTACAAATTCATGATTGGTGCAACTTAATTGATTGCATACACTTTGGATTTAGTCTGATGTGTTCTTCAGTGATGAGAATATCTGCTTGCATTAATGTACACCTTGATAAGAACCGGGGGTCCTGTAGGTGATAAATAATAGTCACATCTGACAGGCAATTATTTCTAATCCTGGTAAATTAAAGCTGCTTTGGTTTTGTTACTCTGTAACTTGTGCTTCGGTTAATGCTGATATAGTATTTCTTTCAGAAGGCTTCTCTGTATTTTTCTTTCCATGTATACTGTTTTTGTTCTATAGGTTGCTTCTTCGTATGTTTGTTTTTAAAGAAAAGAAGAAAAATTGTGTTTTAAAACGCATTTGCTTTTCAATAGACCTAGTTTATTCACCGCTGTTCAACCCCAAACCTGTTATTTGTATGAGAATGTTCTCCCTTGTTCATTTTTATCAGATGTAAATAACTAGTTCTCTGCTCTGCAAGTCCTACACTTACCTAAATGTAGAGTAAAAGCTCCAGAACTTCATTAACTTACCCTGTTGAGAAGGCAAAAGACATGAAAGGAAACAAGGGGTAGCTTTTTCATTTACTTTCTTCCAAGCATACAACATTCAAAAAGTATCTGGAAAGATCACACTGGTAAAATGATATCAGTGGTTAATGCTTTGTATATGCAAATATGTTGAACTCACCATTCCAGTTTTTACTGTTAGCACAGAAGGAATTAAAACATAGAAAGTTGTAGGAACCAAGCTTGCATTCCTCAGGGATGTAAGATTCCCTCTGTGGTTAATCAAAACTGTAGAAGAATGAAGTTATATATTTAGCTCTGAACAGAAAACAAACAAAACAAAATGTTTTCAGTTTAAATGGAAGTTTGTCTGTAAAATACTATTCTCTTTTTTTTAGCTCACAGATGCATTGCACATGCAGGTCATACTGTGCAAATTTAGTAATCGTTCATCAGTGCAGAAGTCCTTTTCAATTTGAAAGGAGAAAATGTAGGTAGAACACACTGGCAGAAAAATATATCTTTGAAATCCTGTGACTTGCTAACCCTAGGGAGGAAAAAAGCCCTCCTTTTCCATGAGAAATTGTCTCCACAGAATTTCTTCTGGATCCTTCAGTTGTGATTTCATGTTTCCTACCGTGATAGGCAGAGTGAAGAAAATTGCTGTGTGAATTGTGAGCAAGCCTTTGAATTAACTGCCTTACAACAACTGGATTTGACAAAGTACCTACAGAGATAGAGTCATGTACTATTACAAGCAAAATACACCGCAGATATGCAGTTGAATGGTGCCTGGATTCACCCTATCCCAATATTTACAAAATAACTGCTATTAAAAGAGCTTTTTATCAGCTACGATTCACCTGTCAGTTACCTAGAAGAAAGAAGAAATATTTAAACAGCAAGAAATATTGCCAAATCATGAGGTCTTCTGAAGTCTTTCTGCTCTCTTCAGGCAACCCAGATACCTGTCTATGCCACATATTTATAGATATGATGTCCCACCGCTGTCATCTTCTCCAGGTCCAGACTCTGTGTCCCGCTGTAACATAATCTCCATCCTTCTTTCATTTGTAGTTTTTTGCCTCCTCATACAAGCTATCAGCATTTTATGTTATATTGGCAGAACGAGAAGAACTGACATGAGAGAAAGACAAAACATGGTTGTTTTGCTGGAGGGAGTTTCTGGCTCCTGATATGAGCTTCTATAACTTGTGAGCCACAGCAGTAGCACTTAAAAATGATAGTCTTACTAACAGAATGCCGAAATTTCAGTGTTTCTGCTTCTCACTAAGTAATTCCCTCATTTTTATTATTATTTTTATTATTGTTATTTTTACTGGAATCAGTAGAGTTGACTGAATTCAATCAGTGTTGAACATTTTAGGTGTTTTGTGCTAGTCACAGATAAGTGCAGCTGTTAAGATTGTTCCTTCCACTAGATTTGCTTTTTAGTAAGTGTGGGCTGACAGACCCACAGCTGATTTAAAATGGTATGATGAATGCAGTACCATCAAATTCAGGCGACGCTATGGTACGAAGATACTTGGAGAATAATATTCACGTTTTACTGGCAGAGAAGCTAAGGTATATGGAGAGCATGAGGCTTGACCACAAACACCCAGTAGCCTCTTGACAGAACTGGCATTCAAGCCAAGTCTCCTAAAGCCCAGTTTAAATGTCTGACCACAGAATTACACTGATGGGCAAGAGGACTAGTAACTCATACTTTTAGAAGTTCACTTTTCTCTTGCATACAAAGGGAGTTTAATAATCATAAATACAAACTGAAAGTATCTCACAGTACTGTTAAAAAAATTATGCTTTCAGTGTAGCTTCTTAAGCATCTTTCTGTTCATTCAACATTATTTTCTATAAACCAGAGTGGTCAGAAACAAAGAAGTACTGTTCAAATCCTTCTCTACATAACAAAAAGCAGCCTGCAACTGTAAAGTCCATTTCCATTCATCAGCCACCACATCTGTTGCTTGCTTGGACACTGGCCAAAATGATTCATTCACGTCTAACATTTATTTTGGTAAAATACTGGGATTATACAGAAGGGCAATATTTCAAAACCCAGTTTAGCAAACCAAGGGAAGTTGGAAACAACTTCCTCACAGCTGAAAACAAACACAGCGTTATATCATTCTGCAGCTTTATTAGGAGGAAGGCAGTAGCCAAGTGAAGCAGCTGGAATCACACTGAAGTCACTCTGAACTCTACAGATCATTCCGTTCTTCCTTCTGCTACAGAGAGCACATCCCTGACTTAGAGAGTGCTTTCATCTGAAGAACTTAAGAAGGTGGGTCAATCTTTCCATTAAAATTTTAACCTTTCTCTCCCTTCCTTCAAAATAACATGCATCTCCATACAAAACAACACTCACAGGCAAATTCTGTATTGTAGTATAGTGGTTAAAAGAGTTTCTTAGTATAAGGAATGTGATATTCATTTGTTTCAAAGATTATTTTGAACCAACCCTGAAGCAAGCAGAGATATGAAAGTAGGTATGAATTTAATTTTTAATAACTTCTAAATGTGTTTATACGCTGTTTATTTTAGCCAGCGAAAGAATGACAGCTGACCTTGGCTAAAATATCTCCCCACACCCTGTGTTAGTTTTATTAGCTTGCTTTGCTTAGGGATGATACATCTCCAGCTATCCCAAATTCCAGTAATATGAAAAATAAGTACATTAGTTCTGATCTAGATTCCAGAACAGGAACTGGATATCTTTTCAGCTTCAGATAACAGATTGATTGTTAACAATTGGCAAGTCTGTAATTATTAACAGGATATGAACATAATTATTTAGAACAGTTACAGTCATGCAGAATTACAAAGAGTTCCGTGTGATCTGAGCTGGAAGATATGTGTGTTTCCCCCACTATCATGAAGTAAGGTGGAAATATGTGGATCTATCTGTCACTCAGTACATGGAATAGTGTTTTCTAGGAAGTAACAAGATTTAAAGCTTCCTATATGAGTATACAATAAGCAAGACTGGATTCCACCTCCTGTTCTGCCCTATTGATAGCCATGTCATCGTCCTCTAGCCTTCTTAAATGCTATTTTGCAAATTCAAACAAAATACCAGAATTCATTTCGTAGCTTTATAGAAGATGTATAGATTCACTCAGAATTAAGACACGTTTGCATTCTAGCTGAACAAAATTTTCTTCTTGAATAATTTTACATTTAAGCTTTTAAGTCTGCGATCTGTTCTTAAACATCTTTGTGTGTGAATGTGTGAATAACTCCACTATTCCAAACAGTAAATAGATAGTTTTGCAGAACATTGTAGTCTGTTGAATGCTTTTGTTACTGGCTTTTTTTTATTCATTTGGAATGTACCAACAGTTCAGATTCCTCTCTCACTGTGGTTGCTGGTTGTCTGGCTAATTTTCACTCATTATTTCTAATAATGGTTTGATTTGTGTCCATTCGGTCTGAAGCTAGAAATTTCATAAGAGTGCAGCCTGTGTTGTTGCTGGCTTTTCAGAAGAGGACTGAGTCGGAGGAACAGTTTCTCATGGCACATTACCAGAAGGAACTGCTGAGACTGGGGTGGGCAGCACCCAAGAGACATTTGGTTTTAGAAAGGAAGATATCATCATGCATGGATCATCTCCCCAACACTCAATGATTCTTTTACAGTGTGCTTGACACAAAAAGAAAAATTGTCCTCAAAGCACTTGCATCCATGCTCTTATTTTCTGTATGTTCCAGATGCCATGGGCTTGGAGACATAAGGGAAAAAACATGTATCAGGCTATGACTGCTCACTTCCAGAGAGTCTTTGCTGGTTTGTTGCTGCTCTTTTTCACCTGCCCACTGCTTTACTGCATTACAGTTCTTTAGAGGAACTGAACAGACATGCTTCAGAGACGATACCTTTTCATTAGTGGACCCAATGACAAATTAACAAAACCCATTTCTATAAGCAAGGTTTGGTTTCAGGGGTATCTACAAAGGCCAGCACTCTAGAAGACTCCAGACTTTTCCAGGAACTTTAGTATTCGGTTTACAGTATCTACCATTATTCTTACATTTTTCTAACCCTAAAATCATTCAGAGTTGTAGATGTAGTTTTAACACATTCATAGCCATAGGCCATCTAGTGCTCAGGTATACTTGTATAAGAATGGAAGCCAAACAAAGTAAATTTTCCATGGTTAGCCTAACATTTAATTGTCTGCTTAATTCTTTTGGCTTGAGATTTTTTATTTTATTTTTTTTTTGTTATTTTTTAAAATACTGATCAGGTCACTGCACACAGAGAAAGCAGAAAAACATGCAGTCTAATGGGCAATGAATGGCATTTTTACTTTGACTTCTAGAATTCTGGGTTAAATAACAGAAAACACAGAAAGATCTTTCAGGAAGACAAGTAGCAACGTGTTCCCATCTCTGATAACTTCACTTGTCTTCCTCTAAACTTTGTCTTTTTCTTTCTTCCCTAATATCTCTCTCCCATCCCTTTCTGACTCTTCTCAGAAGAAAATATTTCCAGAATTATAAGACACAGTTGTGAAGAACCAGCCCTTTTTCCCCTTATCCACAAAATATATTTGCCTCTTCATTGTTCTGGCAATGTCTGGGTTCTACCTTCATCTCTACATTTGAATCTACTGTTTGGCTTTAGGCAAGTTACTTCTGTTCCTTTCCCTATTTCTTGTGTGTCTGTTTATTCTGTTTTGATTATAAACAAGGCAGGAATTGTCTCTCATTATGTGCACGCTGAGCCTAGATGCAGAGAGGCTTTGATCTCCAAAGGCTAGGGCCTTTGAATACTTTCCCAGCACAAAATACTTGCCTCTTTCAGCAAGCATGAGCCTGGCACAGCAAGTTTTGATCTCTTTTGAAGCTACCTGGTTGAGAGAAACAACAAAACTGTGAAGAGAAACCCCCTGAAGCAAGAATGTAATATCGTTTTCAACACTCCCATTTCTTCTTTCTGATAATCTTTCAAGGGACTCAGCCTCATATTGTTCTAGTGGGATGTTTCAGAAATGTTAAGAACTATTGTCCTTTTAAGAAAACTAAGATGTTTCTCACTGTCTTAAACTCTAACTGGAGCGTATTGTACTATGCCCAGTGGAGTCTAATTCAATGTGACATAGAAGTGATTTGCAAAGGTAATACAGGAAACCTGTAAAACAAGTATTTCCAAGCTTCTAGTTTAACATCTGAATCAGATGCCATCCATTCTTATCACTGTAAGGGAGCTTTCCCTGTACCATATTAGGTAAATAGATAAACATCCAGTCCTTCTGAAAACATTTTACTAGTATAGTTTGGGATTTATTTTTGCTTTTTTTTTGTTTTTTTTTTGTTTTTTTAAATTTTTTTTAGTTTTGCACCCAAGCAGCAGTGAATTTGGATCTGAGCTTAACGTAAAAACAAACAAACCTGTATGAACATCAGTGGTACACAGTGATCTTATTACAGGTGCTCCAAAAGTAATGCCTCCCATTTTATTATGTTGGTGGTACAGCAGTAGAGATTGAATCTTCCCACCAATATTCCATTTCTTTTCGTTGCTGTGTGACAGATGGCAGCAGAGGGGCAGTCTGACAGAACATCATCTGAGATGGAAGAGTGGATGAAGCAAAAGGGTAGAACTGAATTCCTCCACACAGAAAAAATGGCACCCATTGACATTCATTGATGCTTGCTGAATGTTTCTGGAGACCACAAAGTGGATACAAACACAGTGAGGTGGTGGGTGGTACATTTCAGGAGTGGAAGAGTGACATGAAAAAAAGCCACATTTGGGATGGCCAGTCAAATTTTTACAAGCACAACATGCAGGCTCTTCTTCATCACTGCATAGCTAATGGTAGTAACTGTATTTAAAAACATTGTTTTGTAGATGAGAATTTGCTTTATCAAATAGTGTTATTGTGCTCTTTGTATTTATTGTAGTTTCCATGAAAATGAACAGGAGGCATTACCTTCAGAGTGACCTACCTTGATTAACTGTGAGGACTAAATAAAGTATGCTGTCTCATCAGCTGGAATGTTTTGGTTTTTATACTAGCACTGCTTGGAAGTGAGTGTTCTGGTAAACCTCTGCAAGAGTGTGTATCATGAGTAATATAACCATAGCTAGAAGAAACTTCTGTTCAATGAGCAATAAGACTTATCTAGAAGAAAAGAGATTTAAAAGGCAGTATCTACCAAAACACACTGTTGGAAGTGACTGGAAAATGAATATATAAAATAGAACAGATCAGAGGAAGGCATATTTCAGCAATTATTGTCTTGCTAATCTTTATTTCCTGTGATTAGCTCTTAGTTCTTCTTGTTAAAAGGACTATAAAATCAACTTATCTGCTATCCTTATGTCATTTCATAGAAATTTTGCATCTTATTGGAGAGTGGTTTTTTGATTACTTTTTTCTCCTCCTGTAATGACCTCTTGTCCCTGAAGTAATTTCATAATAGCTGCTTTCTAACATATATTTAATTGGCCTTAATCAGTCTGCTGAGAAAACCGTTTGTAGTCTGAAAGAAATCCCCACATTCACTTTATTCTGTGTTCATTTGTTCCTTCCTGTTAGGAAAGCAGTGCGATTAATGCATTTGTTTGCTGAAGTAGGGCAGCCTCTTAAAAACGCTGTAGTTGCACGATCATGTAATGATAATATAAAAGCCTATCAAAATCTTCCATCACAAATGTACAACAGTTGTGACCTAGAAGTTGCACGTAACTTTTGCATGAGAAACATTAAAAAGTCATGCTTGATTAGAAATACATTTATCATCTTAGACATCCAGACACTGTTAAGCCAAGACAACAACTTTAAAATTTGAGGTGTCCCCATTATCCTACACATGTAATTATTACGATGGCTCATAGCTAAAGAAAGTAATGACAGCATTTAAGGAAGAATAGGATACGTACAAAACTCAGACCTGACAGATAAACATAAGCCTGGACAGGGATTCAGGCTCCTTTTTACTACAGAGAAAGCCAACCAGAATCTGCAGGGCTGCCCAGGTAGGTGCTGGCTCTCACCAAAACAGTGAGACATTGTGTCACAGGGCAGAGTCCTGTTTCAGGAAGGAGAAGGTATCCCAGAGGTGAAACTGTGTTTTCTCCACTTCGTTGTGAGTGGAAGGATGGTGTTATTTCTAAGAAAGGAAGATTGGACTGCGAAGAACCAGGTGAGGATTTTCAGTTTAGCACCTAGTTTATCAGAAACATCCTGTAATTCATTCTCAACCTTCTTGTCTGTAAAGCTACTGATGATACTTCTCACGGGAGACAAGTTTCACTACAGCCTCTGAATACTTAGGTGTTATGACTGGTTATATAAATACTCAGACAGTTCTGTCATATAGGACGTAAGACCATAATTTAAATATTGAAATACACTTTTCGTCTAAACTTCTGTCATTTTGTTGACTCTGCTTGACCTTATAATATGTTTATGGTCACACAATAAACTTGCATATATTACAGTAACCCTTTATACTCAGAAAAATACCGAAAGAGTTAGTTGTACTTTTAGCTGTACTAACAGAGGGGAACGAGAGCAGGAGCTGACTAAACAGTTACAAGGTCATTTCCTCCCAGTGCATATCCCAAAGACACCCAAGTTTCTGTGTTTTCTTTGGAGATGGAAATCTTAGTGCATGGGATCCGCATGAAAATAAATCAGTTTTTACCAATTGCATTTGCTGGTTCTAGAAATTTTGAGTTACTTGTTTATGGAAATAAGCTGCTCAATTGCAGCAGTTGTCTGAGTGATTTGTTACATTTAAACCAGAGTTACCATAGGTATTTTTCCTATTACAGCAGCATTTTTTAGTTATAGGTTTGAGTTTTCCATTTGTTGTTTAACATTTCTGTGGTGGCAGCAGTCTGTGTCTGAAATTATTGTTTTACCAGTATTAACTGTGTCTGTACTAAGAGTTTGTTAATCTCACTGCAAGACTCACGTTGTCTGTACAAAATGTTATGAGACTATTATCTGGTCAGATGACTTCAATACCGCAGATGAAGCGGTGTGTTATGACTAACAGTATCATGTTCAGCCTTGCTTAAATATAGTTGCTTTTGGCATAAATTTTAGAAGATGTCTAGCTAGGACATTGCATATGCATTCCTAACACTGTTTCACTGAGAGACATAATGGAGAATGATGGCTATTTACACTCTTGTCTTACCTGCTAGAGCAAATCTATATGTGTATTGTGTACTGGAAACATTTTTAAGACATGGCAATCCTATCATGATCTGTTCAAGTTGTTGCATTCACAGCAGCACACAAAGTCACTTCATTACTGTATGCCTACTGACTAATAGAGCAGTTCTGCATTTTTGTGGAAGAGAAAACATACCAGCCTTGATTCTGTTTTTCTGTGTACCAGATACAACAGCCAGTTTCCTAGTTGCTTTGTCCGCTGGGTCAGATTTAAGCTTGAATTATACCATAGCTATGATTTAATTTTGTAGTGTGGGTGTACCAAGCATTTCTTGCCCTAAGAAAGTTCCTACAAGGTGTTCCTACAAGGTTAAAAAAGAATGTATATAGTTACCTGACAGTTCATAATCTCATCAGTGATCACATCAGTCTGTGAATTTTAGGATCTTAACTTCTGCCTTAGTAAAATACTTTCCAGAAATGTATATATTGTTCAAACAAACTTGCTCAGCCATCTGTTTTGAACTTTACAGATAAACATGAAATTCACCTAGTAGTTTATGAATTTGAATCGACAGCAATTCAAAATTTGGCACCTCAAAAGCTTTAAGATTTTTTAAATCTCCCCCCCCCCACCATGAATTCTGTATCCAGACAAATTGCTAAGACACAGCATAACAAGCAGGCTTTGGGTGACCTTTTGAAATGCTAGCTGTTCTCCAACATCTAACTCTTGCAAATGACAAATGTTGAAGTGAATTAATCAAACAGGCTTTCCTGTAACTACAGATCATATAAGCAGAATATGATATGCTCAGAATTATTCATGAAGACATTAAAAGAAGGGGTTTTGCATTATATACCTTCTATGAAACTAACTATTGTGACAGCCAGCTCCACATTCTATAATTTTCCTACTAAGGCCCAACATTGAGACCCCTGAACTCAGTTTAGCAACCCAAAGGCTCTCAGCACAGCTTATCACACTGAACAAGTATATTCAGAGGTGGCCACTCAAATATTTCTGTTAACTTCTAACCAACACAGACAGTGAATAAGCTCTTCCCTTGAATGTATCTGTAAGTTCCTAAACTTTTAGGGC
This sequence comes from Odontophorus gujanensis, assembly GCA_013399175.1. NCBI lineage: Eukaryota > Metazoa > Chordata > Aves > Galliformes > Odontophoridae > Odontophorus > Odontophorus gujanensis. Next base: position 1,462,724 of record VXAB01012447.1, read on the forward strand.
CAAACACGAGGGAGAAGCTGCATGGGCTGCAGCCCAATCGCATGGCATAAACTACCAGTGCAATTAAACTGGTCCCCAACTTGCATGTTGCCCAGAGAACTCTGAACCCCCTGGAAGACCTTAAATTGAGTGAGGTGAAAGGAAATAGTGACTGTTTTGTTTGTCTTCTCCTATTTTAGGCTGAAAACCCAGCCTAATTTCATTCCAAAGCCATTTCACTGACCTCAGGGCTGAGGCATGGTGAGGTCAAATGACTTCCCCTGGTCAAAGAGGATGCACACAGTATAGCCAGGAATAGAGACCTTGTCTCATGTCATGACTGCAAGGCCGTTCTTACTATGACAAAAGTTGTTCTGTTGTGAGCAGATTCAGACATTTGTCCGAGTGATAATTATGGCTTACCTTTCTAAAATGCTATAATGGTGAGAGAGAGTACAAAATTCAGGTACTTGTAATAAAAAACTGCAAGTCCATCAATTCAGGTCTTATTCTTTATTTCCTCACTGAAATGCAGAGAAAGTCACTGTGTGTAACACATGGTAAAATTTCTTCCCAGCAGCTCCTAGACTTTATGTTTTAGATTCATTTATTAATAATCTTTGTTTCTTCGAATGTTCTGAAATGCATTAACACTGAGCATCACCCTGTGATATTCCTATGAAGTCATTTCATAATTGATTTCAGTTTTACAGAAGGGGACAGGAAACAAAACCACCTAGTCAAACATTCTGAAACCTATTTGGCTAAAATTTAACAACTATATTCATAATTAAGCAACTGAATCAAGGAAACTCAGTTTTCAGAGCTGCTTGTGACCTCAGCAAACAGGAACAGACACCAGTCAAAGGACAAATGCTAAGCATACGCTTCACACAGTCTGTGCACTATTTAAAAAGACGACAGGATGAAGACTAAACTTGGTTATATTCATCCAAATGCAATATGACACTGTTCCGTAACCTGTAGCTGCCCCCAGGTCCTATTGCCAGGCCTCTGACCACATTTTCCTGTTTATTAAAATTTGTTTTCCTCCCTGTGGCCATTTTTTCCAGTTCTGGACCTGCAGGGTCTGAGACACTGAACTGCATCATCTTCCTCACCCTTTCTAACAAGGGAAGCCAAATGAGAACCGCAGAAAGTCTATTTTTTTTTTTACTGGACCTCTGTTTGCAGACAGGTTCATGAAAGAGTCTTCTCAGTTTGGAAATTAGGCCACCTGGCAAAGATTGCGCAGGAAATCAGAAACAAAATAGGGAATTTCTTCACTTTCAAGATCTGGATTTGGACTTCAAGATAATTCTGCTTCTTAAAGTGTATTAAGAAACTCATGTTTGGAATAGTGCAAGTAACACACTATTCACTATATGTTGTGAATGATTGTTAACAATCATTCT
>VXAB01012447.1:1464166-1484346 GCA_013399175.1 Odontophorus gujanensis
GGCGCGGTGTCCAGAAATCTGCGTCATTACAGCTTTAAAACAGCATAAAACTCCTCTGAAAATCTCCCTAATGATTATCTTTTTCAAAGCAGCACCTAATGGCATGAATCTTGTTACAGAAGTGCTTTGTATATTTGGAAGGTACATGCAGAAGCTTCTGGGCTTTGCAAATTGAATTAGGCTATATGGCTAAGACTTAACAAGACTGCCAATTTCAGCATCTGTGCCCTGAGAGCAGCGGTAAATAATGCTCCTCCCACTTTTTTTGCCCGACTGCTGAAGAGTTACAATACTGGAAGACTGGGAGTTAGAGATAAGGAAAAAAGACAACCTTGGAAAAATATTTCCTCGAAGTACATTGTATTTTAGATTTGTGCTCTTCCAGTGGAAGAGTTTTAAACTACAGGAGGCTTGTAAGTATTTGATATTTAGCTATGTTTTCTTTCTGCTGTACATCATATATGAGATTCCAAATATTAAATTAACATTGCTGGGCAGAAGGCAAACATCTGTTGTTTTTAGCCCATTTAGGAAAAAATAGTTTTGGGGTTACACACAGGCAAAAAATGCTTGAATCCAAGTGCTGAGTTGTGCTAGCTATTGAGAAACTTAGAAGCAAACCTGATTAATGACTAAGATACAGGATGTTAATCATCAAGATATTGAAAAATGGCACTAGTTTAATTGCGTATTTTCAACTTGAAGGTATAATTCTGTATACAGGCAAAGACACTTATAAATAACATCAGTGTTCCCTAAAACTGTCTAAATGTAGGGTTACTCCAGATGTTAGTGGTACTGCTGCTTGTTTATACCATTTCTCAGCAGATGTTATGCTATTTGAAAAAATTACTCAGATGGGTGGTACCAGTATTTGATGCAGAGTCTACCCCCGTGGGGCATGTAATTACATGGATACAGCCCAGTATGTATCATTTTATCAGGACAGCAAAACAAATAGCATTCCTTTAGCTTGATGCAAGTTGCAAGGGGCAAATGTTATCATAGCCTCTTGATAGACTAGACTTTACTGACTTCTATTGCTCGCTTTTTTTTTTTTTTTTAAAAAAGAAGATAGAAAGTTACACAGCTCTGTTGTTATTCTAACCTTATCCCATCTATCTATAAATAAGGAATCAAATCCTGCCAATATGTTTCACTTACGCGAGGAAAGTTATGTATATAAATACAGGCATACAGATGCGCTTCTGCAGGGTGTTTTCTCCTGTTGTCCTGCTTCTGCTGTCTTTTAACATACTACAGGAGTTACAGGAATGCTTAGCCAGGTTCCAGAAGTGCAGGCTGAATCTCAGTTTCTGAACAGAACTATCATTCAAATGCACCATTAAGTTCATCCATGGTACAGCCAGTGGGTTGATCATATCCTGCTCTAAGTGCAGCTGAGGCCAGCCAGAAAACATTGCTTTAAATGACAGTAGAATTTAGCAGAATATTTCTTTTGAGTATGGCAGATACTTTCGTCAGACCGTGGTCATCTATGCTATTCTTTTTCTGTACTTTGGAATGAATACAGTGCCTCTAAGTACTTTCTCCTGCTCAAGTGTCATTTGATGATTTCCTATGTGTTTGTTTTCTTTTTTCTAGATCTTTCTATTGGTTAGTTTTCCTTTTTTACTCCTCCCATACCTCCTACACTCTTCCTTTTCAGCTTTAGAGGAAAATTCCTATTTGAAAAATTATGTTGCATGTTCCAAAAACTTTTGTAACAGAAGAAAATTGAGGCTTTTTTTAAAAAGGCAAAAGAAAACAAACAAAACCACAAATCAAACATAATGAATTTCCAGCAGCAGCTCTTACAGTTTATATTATTCTCCAGGAAACTTCGTTTTCTTTCCTCTATTATCTGTTTTTCAGATCACTAATGGAAGAATATGCCAGTTGTATGTACTACCACTGAAATGTTTTCAGTATATTTTCATCTTTACATCCTTTGCTGTGTTTTGTCTGGGCTGTATTCCAGGGAATCTAACACTGAGTAGGTCTGAGAGTCAGTATCCATTCTTGTGTTATGGAATATGTGATAGACAGGAATAAAGCCATGAACTTTCATTTGCTGGCACAATCACTGTCTATATTTTGTTTCTATAACTTGGAACGCATGAAGATGCAACTTTTATTTATTTATTTTTAAGAAAAAAAGCTTCCTGACAATTTCTAGCTTTTGTAGATGCCCAGTGCTTCTCTGATTTCTGATACAGAGATGGTCCATAAAACTTGCTTCAAGTGGGGTCAGAGCAATTGCAAAACAACGGAAAGCATGGCAGTGACAGCAGAACAGCAAGATCCTAGACTGCAGCACATAAGGGTTTACTCAAATGCAACAGCAATAGACACAGAAATAAAGGAAAGGAGCTGCTTACCTTCAGAAGGCCTCAGGTACACAGGGATCTCCAGCAAGATACCCTTACCTCCACTACCAACCCTTAAATGAGATCCACCTTCTGGTCACTCAGGTGCACTACACTGCATGCACCTGAGCTCCACTGGGTTGGCCCTGCCTTCCTGCCAGGTGTGCAATCATTGTTTCAGGCTGTAACTTAACATTTCTGCTACAGCAGTAAAATACCAAACCCAACTAGAAAAGAATACAAATCACACTTCAGTAGAACTTTGCAACATCATCTACCAGTGATGTTGTGGTCAGTGCTCTCTTAAGAAATAAAGGCAAGGAAAATAGTTCCCAGACTACTTATCTGGAGTTTTTCTTGAAATGTGTGCAGCTGAAATACTCCACAAGCTTTGTAACAGAGGTTGACAGCTAGGAAGTAATAGATAATATGAAACTAAACTCAAAGGAGTTGCAGATTACTGTGTACAACACAGTAAAACAGTTCCCCTTTGATCGTTCCATTTCTTTTCTTCCCTAGAAAGCAGCTGTGCAACATGACATTTGAAGATTTTGAGAACTACTCGTATTTCTATGACCTGCCTGAGGAAGAAGAATCACCCCAGTCCACCCTCAGCATTGCCCATATGATTTCCCTTTCATTTTACAGCATGGCATTTCTTTTGGGAGTACCAGGTAATGCCATTGTCATCTGGTTTATGGGCTTCAAGTGGGGTAAATCTGTCTCTACACTCTGGTTCCTCAATCTGGCCATCGCAGATTTCATTTTTGTTCTCTTTCTGCCCCTTTATATCACATACGTGGCAATGGGCTTCCACTGGCCTTTTGGGAAGTGGCTCTGTAAAATGAACTCATTCATCGCACTACTGAATATGTTTGCCAGTGTTTTCTTCCTGACATTCATCAGCCTTGACCGCTACATCCGCCTTGTCCATCCAGTTTTTTCCTACAAGTACCGGACCATAAAGAACACCCTCATTCTTAGTGGGATCATTTGGATGTCAGCTGCAATTATTGGTGGCCCTGCCTTATACTTTAGAGACACTGCTACCGTTCTCAACAATGTCACCATTTGCTACAACAACTTCCATGTGCATGACAGAGAACTCATTCTGCTGAGACATCATATCCTGATTTGGGTGAGACTTGCATTTGGTTACCTCTTTCCTCTGCTGACCATGGTCATTTGCTACTCATTGCTGATTGTTAAAGTAAAGAAGAGAACAGTGTTGACTTCTAGCAGGCTCTTCTGGACCATCGTTGCTGTAGTTGTAGCTTTTTTTCTTTGCTGGACACCATATCACATATTCAGCATTGTGGAGCTCTCTGCTCACCATGATGAAAATTTGCATGACTTACTGCAGGATGGCATTCCCCTCTCCACAGGCCTTGCTTTCATCAACAGTTGTCTCAATCCAATCCTCTATGTTCTCATTAGCAAGAAGTTCCAGGCACAGGTCAAGACAACAGTCTCTGAGGTGCTAAAATTGGCACTGTGGGAGGTGAGCCGCTCAGGAACTGTCAGTGAGCAGCTGTGGAGCTCAGACAACACTCATGCGCCTGTGCACTGTTGTGAAACTGCTCAGTGACTGTTCATCACCATCAGTCTGTAAAATAGCTGACAGATTTGGAAGCAGTGTTGAGTTCACATCTGCCAATGAGATGTGGATCTTTGCATATACAGTTTTATATAAAAAGCTGGCTTAACTGTGCTTGCTACTTTCCTTTAAATGTTTTTAAAGGACGCATCATTTGGGTGTGGTGTGTTGCAGTGTGGACAGCCTGAATAGAAAGTTATCCGGGTTTTCTATCAGGAATATTGCTGTAATCCTGTTGTTGACAATACTTCACTGATCTGAAAAGAGCACATAACATTCCTCTGATCACCACTGGTAACACTTTAGATCTAGGCATCCTCATATGAGAGATCGTGGTCAGACATCAGTGGTGTGTGTCACAAGTACTTCACTGTTGTTTAAAGTAGGAGCCACCTAGCTATATCCCAGCCAAACGAAGCTGTCACTAGCTTCACTCTGCACTCAGATAAGTAATTCAATACAGTGAATACTGAATTGCTGCCTTTTCCTTCTAGAGAAGCATGGAAATAATAATAGGACTTTGTCACATATTTTTTTCTGTGTTTAAATTTTCAGGTTTTAGAGAGTATACAATTATTAGTTGTTCTCTGCTGGCCTTGCAAACAAAGGTTAAGATGCAGTAAAACATTTTGTCTTAACGTCTAAAAAGGAGTAGAGTGAATTTGACAATATTCTTTCACAAGCATGTAGCCAAGTTCAGACTTCTCTACCAAGCAGCAGTCAAATCCAAGATACGAAGTTCACTCACATAAGGAGGCAGTAGACCCAGCTGTCCTATTTCCTGTTTCAACTTGTTGCCTGCTGTAGAATCACATACACCAACAGATGTACACACTAAGTGGAGTGGATCCATTTCTGAGGCAGTACCACTTAAATGAGAAGCTGTATGTGAGATAAAACTCTGCTAAGAATAAAAGCGTAAAGCTTTAGGTAAATTTGAACTAGCTCTTTATTGTTAGTGGCCTACATATCTAGAGTAAAACTGGCTTTCAGATAATCTACATGGTAACACATAAGTTGCATTTATACTGTAAATGGGGCCTTATATGTAGAGCTATGCATCTGTACATATGCACAAGCACATCCAGTACTGATAGCTGCCTAAATGCAACTGTCTGATTGCAGTCAGTTGCTGTTTCTTTGGGCTCTGATCTCAGAGTTTGAGGCAGAATCTATGGAATCTCAGTGTATTTAACTTTAGGTTGGAAAGTTGGTAAGCAGCACTCTTTCCTTTGAGTCATTTACTGCCTGGTACATAATGACTCACCCCTAATACTTTGGCACTGTGCAGCTGAATGTGCCTAAATTAACTGTTTGCAGTTTTTCTTCACATATTCCTTGACATCTTTCTAAGAATGATGTGTTTTAGCACTCCTTTCCTGACTGTACTCCAAGTGGAGTAATAAAGTTTTTTTGGTTCCAAAGAATGTGTTCATTTGCTTTTCTCAACAGCAAATATGTGATGACTGTTCACAGAACAGCACCTTCCCAACATTCTTGGAAGATGAAAGCAAACCCTGACCTTTTTTATTACAGGAATTAAAGTTTATTCAGTTTTCTACATGCACATCAGTATATGAGGACAAATATATGCAGTAAAGAGCTTCATTTTCAAACAAGAGAATTTTACATTTGCTTTATCTTGTGTACATGATTAGAAAATGTTTAACAATGCTTTGCTTGGATCAACTTTCTAGACTGAAAACATATTGCCAGCATCTAACCATCACCCACTGAAAGCCTCCCCCAAATAGCATAGAATCTGGCCAACATCAGTCCTGGCCTATAGAAATAAACAGACCAACAACTTTACAAGGTAATTACTACCCCCTTCATACCATGATCAGCTACCAAGTTGCTTCCAACTCATTGCTGCAAGAGTAATGGAAGATACCACACAAAACAGACAGCATTCTAAGATTCCAAACAACAACAACAAAAAAAGCCAATTATTCCCCTACACTGTTGGACAGAAGAATGCTCGTTCAAAGCTCTACAATGAAAACAACAACAACAACAAAAAAACAAAACAAACAAACAAAAAAGCCAGAGGAAGAGCATCTGTCTGTTTTTGCTGTGAGAAACTGCAGAGAAAAAGAAAACAAAAAAAAACTTCTTAGCAGCAGGTTCTATTCTTACCTGCTCCCTAATGTTTGTTTTCAAGATTGAATGTAAGTGTTTCTGACACTTCAGTTAAAACTTCATTTTTAGAGTGGTAACTGGCAGCCCTTTTTAAAACGATGATGCACCGACACATCCCCACATTCCCATACAAGATTTAAGATTCCCACCTTACTAGGGATCTTGTTATAGGTTACATTTGAAAAAGGAACATCTCCTTATAAGGTATTGATTTCTCAGAGGCACAGTAACACTGTAGCAAGCTGCACTTTAACGAAGTTACAAGGCATTACCCACCTGCATTAACGCGGTAAGTAGCCACTGCACGCCATTACTCCCCGCGCAAGCACATGGCGCCGTCAGACCGCCAGCGCCTTCTGGAAGGGACACACCGCCCCCTAGTGACCTGTACTTTAATTACACCTCAAGGAGCGCAACGTCCGCCGCTCGAGGTTAAACACCAATGCTGGCCCGCGATTTCAGGTGCACTAAGCCCTTCATCTTAAAGCAGGAATTTTATCAACACCATTATTTGCTGCGCTTATTAAGAAGCACCCCCTCCAAAAAAAAAAAAACAAAAATGAAGTTATTTTGATTTTTTATTTTTAAACACTTCAAAAGGAAAAAAAACCTCAGGTATACACAACAGGAGATGGTGATAAGTTACCCTGGGAGTCTCAAGTCAAAGAGTACATTTCACCACATAATCTCCAGTGCACTGCAATCCTCATTGCTTTGAAATTACTTATCTTGTCTCCATTCCCTTAGTGACAGTTGAACTGTAGCTTTTGAAAGAAAAAAGCCACCGTACAACTTCCTGGTTATTCACCAGCCTTCCTATACAAAATTTATATTCCTCTTAAAGTGCTGCAGCCCCATGTTTCTCCCTGAAAGCCACCTCTCCTTCCAGATTAATTACAAGTTTCCAAGGATGCAACTCTACCTAAAATAGAGGAAAAGGCATTTCAGATACTTAAAGCCATGTAGATGTCAAGCCTAAACATATGGCAACCGCCAGGTCTCTCTGCTCTGGTGCTAGGGTACTATGGTGCTAGAACACTCCTAAAAACCAATTTATTAGGTTCTACTTTACCCATCAATCAAATTTCACATAAACTAGATTGCAATATGATTTTGAATTAACAACAGACATAGCCCAATTTTTGCAATTATATTTATTCTAGATACATCAAGACTTAGATCTTGTTGAAAGCAGCTACATCCATTGATTGTACGTAATCTTCAAAAGCTGTTATTCTTTCTTCCAGCATGTCTGTTCCAACTTTATCATCTTCAACAACACACTGAATCTGAAGCTTTTTGATACCATAGCCGACTGGTACTAGCTTGGCTGCAAAACAAAATAAAAAAGCATTAAATACTCCTTGCTTGAAAATGCAAACTGAAGATGTGAGTGGCTGATAGGATTAATCAACAAGCTTGTGTAATAGGTGTGCTTGTTTGAATCTTAACCTTGCTGCTGCTCTAGCAGCTTTTTGATTAACCCCTTTTAAATCATCACTGTTGAGAGATTACACAAAGTAAAACATCAGTCTGCTATTTAGTGGGTGCTAGCTCACCAAGCACCACACATGCACAACCCATGCTACACATACTCCATGAAGTATGGCAGTTAATTCACTCTTTTAGCTGCCTACGTTATCACAGATGGGCTAACAATCCTGAGACTACCTATTCATACAGTACCCTAACAGATCACATCACCATTTCCCCACTTAGAATTTTACTTACAAGACCCCCAAACCAAGCCATCTGCTTGAATGCTTCGAACACACTCCTCTAATTTGGCCATGTCTGTCTCATCATCCCAAGGTTTCACATCAAGCAAGATCGATGATTTGGCAACAACAGCTGGTTCTGAGGAAAGAAAAGAAAGAGAAGGAAAATCACTATTGCCAGCTAGGAAGTTTTCAGAAACTCATGAATATACTTGCGAAACTAACTTCACAAGAATAACTTTACCAGCTCTATAAAAAAAACTTGTCACTGAGACCTCTTGTACCAACATGCATTTCTAAGGGTATTTAAAATATCTATCCTGATGTTTTGGAGGCATATTTCTGAAAAATACTCCAAAGAGAGATCAAAAGCTAACACTGTTTGTTACACAGAAAGTCCTTCTTAGATCCTCTAAGAAGGTGCTTAATACTATGTAACAGTTTATCTTCCACAGAGGGAATACTGCAACTGCTACAGTCCTGAACAGTTTCAGACCAGTAACCGTGGAGGGACTTGCACCGGGCAGCCTTCCCCCTCGTAACTCACCAACTACTCATCAGTTTTCTTAGGTTATAGATTCATAGATGCATTAGGTTGGAAAGGACCTACAAGATCATCTAGTCCAACCATCCTCCTATCACCATCCCTACCCACTAAGCTACTAAACCAAATCCCTTAGCACCTCATCTAAACGCTTCTTGAACAGCGCTAGGGATGGTGCCTCAACCACCTCCCTAGGCAGGCCATTCCAGTGCCTGACCACTCTTTCAGAGAAAAAATTTTTCCTCAAATCTAATCTAAATCTTCCTTGGCGCAACTTGTGGCCATGCTAGTTAGCCTGCTAGTTTTATACTACGCAGATGTTTTATACTACTTCACATCTGTTTTATTCAAAGAAAATCCTAGGGTTCTCTTTTTGTAGAGAAAAAGCTTAGCTTCTTTGATAAGACAAACAAAGGTATAATAGGCAGGACAGAAAGTATGCTAAGGTTCAGTGATTTACTATAGGAAAGGCTAAGCTCACAGACAATTCAAGTGAAGCAAACTACTACTGCTTCACTCCAGTCAAGTTTACCTGTTACAAATACTATTTCTAACCACCCTGTTCAGATGCATTAAAAGGTCAAAGTTATTCAAACACATACTTTTGGACTTCTTTGATTCATACTGGGCCAGGCGTTCTTCCCTCAGTTTCTTTGCTTCTTCACTTTCCTGAAAAAAAAAAAAAAAAATAAAGTCACAAAAAAAAACCCAAACCCCTTTATCTTCAAAGCATTATTAGATTGACTGGCATCTACTCAGGAAAAAACAAATCATCACAGCTGTCAGCCGAAAGATGGTGATTTTTGTTTTATTCATCATGTAACCAGTCAAAGTAGACATTTCAGCCCATAATATTTCTTTCTAAGGTAGAGTTCTTACGTTACATTCTACAAAGACACCAGAGTTTGAAGATCCTGAACAGTATATGTTACTAAGGTCACAAATTAAAGTAACCTAAACTAGTAAGGTAAATACTTTATATATAAGAACCACCTGGATAGACAAGACATATATATATAAATTAAAACACAAGAAAGTCACCAATACCTCTTCATCATCAGATCCAAAAAGATCAATGTCATCATCATCTTTGCTATCTGTGGCTGCACCTGTTGTGTCCTCAACATCAGCAGGACCATATTTCCCCAAAGCCTTCTTCACTCCTGGCAAGCTAAAGGACAACAGCAGGTATTAAGAAACTACTCAAACATTTGTAGAAATACTTGTACTTGTAGAAATACTTGTTATTCATAGGTACATTTGTAGCAAAAATGTCATAACAACAAAAAACGTTAATTCTGCTACTTGTAAACCTTCCCCAAAACAATGCTTCTGAAAACAGCTTAGCTGAACTACAGCAAATCTTACAAAGACTGTCTATATAATCACTGATGGATCCTATGTTCTTTTGCTGCCTTGCGTGACTCCGTGGATAGTAAGAGCTTCTATTGTGAGATCTGCAATATACTTGGTGTAGGGGAAGTTATCAATTTGTTTCCCTAAAAATACTTCATTTGTTTAAATTAATAGTAACAGAAAACACGTTGACAGTGGACAAGGGACCAAAATCCCAGTAGTTTCCTATTGTTATTGTGAACTGCTGCTATAAATGTCATAAAACTAGATTTAGTTTTCAGCAATTAGCTGAAGTTTCCAGAGTGGACTTTTTGAAGAAACTCTTATCACCTCAGTCCCATTTGGGTTTGAGAGCTTCGAAAACGCACTGCTGGCTGAACACAGAACTTCACAAGAGCTCCCCCCAGAACAGGACTGAGGCACAGAAAGGCAGCAGCATAGCAGTACTGATACTAGATATGCTGTACCTTCTTAGAGAGGTCTGCAGTCACCATGGATGTCAATACAGCACCTTTCATAAACACTAATCACTAAAAAAGAGAAGAGAATGTTTGCTCTTACAGTTCCCCTTCTTTATATGTATTTCTGCATTGCCAATAATCAATTCAGCATCGCTTTCTGGGATCAAAAACCTGAATGAATCACCTTCCTTATTTCTTATCTGCCTGTTGGCTCCAGGTTTCTGTCATGGTTCCTAATTCTGGTGCTGCCCTTATGGAGTAAATCACTGCTAAATAATTCCCAGCTTTCAGCATAGTTTCATATGTGGGGGTAGCAACAAGTCCCAAGTTTTCTTATAAGCCTCTCCTAGAGCCCCACAACTGTACAGAGGCAGATTCAGCTTCCTGAACTCTGAGCAGCCCTCATAACAAACTGGCAGGTCTGCTCTGCTTCTAGACGTGTTTCTGTTTCAAGGAGCTGTCCGCTAACAGGGAAATGCCCCTTTCTCTCCAAGCTCAGAAACAAATGCAACAACTTGCACACGTGTCCGCTTTGCGGTTTAAGCATACCTCGCCTTCTGCTTTTCATACGACTTAATGTGATTGTACCACCGAAGAGCATGGAACAACTCCGCGGGAGGCGGGGCACCGACGGCTTCAAAGACTGCTATGTCGGCCTGGGAGGGCACGTACCTGCCGGAACAAGCCGCGGTTAGCCTCGCACGCAGGACAGAGCCCTAACCCTAACCCCCCTCCCGCCGCCCAGCAGCGGCTCTGAGCCCGCCCACAGGCATGAGGTTTACGCACACGCGCGTCCCAGAGCCTCCCCGCTGCTCCCCCATCGGGCCTCGGCCCGCCTCGCCTCACCCCTCGATGTAGCTCTTATCGGCCAGAAAGTCGTTGAGGACCCGTAGGCCGGCAGCGGACTTTAGGTCCCCAAAGCCCATGGCGGCAGCGGCGCACAACGCCAGCCAGCTCCAACACCTGCCGCCGCGCAAAGAGACCCGGCTGCCCCTGCGCTCCCCTTATATAGCGGCTGAGCCGTACGGGACACCGCACGCATGCGTATCCTTCCGCCAGGAAGAGCTTAAATAGTTCCGGGCGGGCTAGGCGCCGCTCCGGCGCAGGGCGTGCTGGAAGCTAGGTGCTATAAGAGGGGAGATGGATCAGAGTGAGATATGTAGGGCTACGCGTGGAGAGGCCCGTGAGGGCAGGGCTGGTGTTTTAACGCTCCCCGACTTGTCCCACCCTTCCCCCGCTTCGCTGGGCCAGCGGAAGTTGCCGGAGCTAGACGACAAAAGCTGCGGAGGAGATACGGCACTCGCCGAGGTGGCGCATTCGACGGTGGCTGAGAGGGCTCAGCGGGAAAGCGGAAATTGCTGACGGGCGCAGCCTAGCGGAACTCCCCGAAGAGCGCCGTTCCGAAGATTGCCGAGCCGGGCAGCTCGTTCCCGGAGATTGCCGAAGGAGCGGCGGAAAGAGCCGAGGCGATCGCCATAGAGGCCGAGCGGGCCGGGTAGGGCCGAGCTGTCTCCGCTGGCCGTCCTGCGCCCGCCGGTAACGGCAGCGGCTGCTCCTCCGCGTAGGGGCCCCGGCCTGCAGCTGGGGGCCCGGAACCTTCTTCCCGCCGCCGCTCGCCGCGTCCTTGACGGGCTGTGAGGCGGGCCGGGGGCTGCGGCGGGAGCCGCCTGCAAGGTGACCTCGCGCCGCCGCCGTTACTCTTCCCGTTTAAAACGTGACCGAAAGCGTTGGAAGTGGTACACCTCCGCGCCTTTGTGTCCCCACGGAGCACCATGCTGCGCCTGCCTGTCCTCCGCAGGGCCCTGCCTGCGGTACGCGGTAAGTGCTGCCCTTGGGAGCCGCGGAAACGGACTTCCATCGGTGCCGTGTAACCGAGGGGGGTGGGGAGGGGCCCGCGGTCTGCCCGCTCGCATCTAGCAGCCGGGGCAGGGTTTGCTACGAGAACTTTTCCCTGTCTTTCAGGCCGCACGAGCGCTACGGCAGCCGGCAACCAGATAGAGGTGTTTGTGGACGGCCAGCCCGTGCTGGTGAACCCTGGAACCACCGTGCTGCAGGTGCGAGGGCTGGCACGGCTGCGTTTTATGGGACCCAGTTCTCCGCTCTTTGCGCCGCTTGGGGTCTCGGTTGCAGAGGCTCCCTTCTTATAATCACGGATTGGTTGTGATTGGAAGGGGCCTTAAAGTCCACCCAGTTCCACCCCTGCTGTGGGTGGGGCTGCCGTTCACTTGATCATGGTGCTCAGGGCCCCAGCCTGGCCTTGAATGCCTCCAATTTCGGGTTCAATCAAAACTGCAAAGCTGAAGTAGTATGTACATGGACAGGCTGAAATAATCTGCTTGAAGTTCTAGTTCTGAATGCTATCAGCTATGGCAAATTCTATAAGCTACAAATTCAAACTCTAGACTCTAGAAGCTGCAGCAGCTGCTTATTGGCTGAACTGAGCATCATCTGCTGATTTTGTACCTTAACGTGATGAGACACCAAACAAGGGATCACTTTTGGTTATTAGTTCTTTTGGTTCAGAATGCTGTTCCTGCACTGCTTTTATTCTTTTTGCTGTGGGGAATAGCAGACCCTGGATCTCGCGGCTTACACTCATTTTTGCTGCTTTTCAGACTGCAATTTCAAGCAGATTATTCTCTAGTCTGACATTTTCTGAGTGACCATTCAGTGAGGATATAGTATAATGAATTATAACATGGCCTTTATTTCAAGATAGAACCCTTGCTCTTTGAATATAAATCATTAAGTAATTAAATGGTGCTGACTTCTCAGTGGTGGCACATACACAAATAATTCTGTGGTGTTTTTCACATCAGATGAAGCTAGTGCTAAAGCATAGATCCCATGAGATGGGAGGGGGGATTTTATGTAAGAAAGGCCTTTATCCATTCTCAGGAAATCTACTGAGTCCTCCTGCTACCACTTCAGACATGGCTTGGAAGAATGTTTCTTTGGGGTTGAATTTCTGTTGAGACTGAAGATTGACAGTGCCCTAGTACCTTCATGCAGAGTATCCATTTTGTTGAATTATCTGAAACCATAATGACCTTTCTTATATGTTTTCCAAATGTTCCTCTTCTATGCACTTCTCTTCAAATAGTGTCTTCTTTCTTTAATACTTTGTTTTTGCTTCTGGTGTCCTGTCTAATACAAAGGTTTCCATAACCTTTGAGGAAAGAGTGAAAGAGAGGTCAATTCTCATTTCCTTAGCTAGGCCTTTTGTTGAAAAATAATCGTATTTATAACTGATAACCTTACATATTGTGATTGTTTACAGTTTTTAGAACTTATGAAAGCTAAAAGTTTAGTTAACTTAAGTTGAAAGCTCTGCATTTCTGAGCACTAATACTGCCATTCTTTGGAAAAAACCTCAGCTGTATGTTAAGAGATGTTACTGAAAGATGTAACTGAAGTGTAATTTCCCTTTGTTCCTTATTCTGTGTAGGCCTGTGAGAAGGCTGGAATTCAGATACCACGGTTTTGTTACCATGACCGTCTCTCTGTTGCTGGAAACTGTAGGATGTGTCTTGTGGAAATAGAGAAAGCTCCAAAGGTACTGTGTATCTTCCATAAGAAGTCCTGTTTTCTGCTGTGCTTAGGGCCTAGTTAATCTTGTAAATTCTTGTTTTGCACAATCTTAAGCACACAAATCACTGTCATTCAGCTGCTTCAAGCAGGTTTTTTCCTTTTCCCACTTCTAAGATAATCTCTGTATTACGTATGCATTAAGACCAAAATATGATGGGCTGTAGTGATTGTCTACTTTTAGACCTATTATCAGTCACTTCATTTGGTATGGATTATCTTGCTGCTGGAGATGAGTATTTGATAGCTGTGTATTTTCAGATGTATTTTTATATTATGTAATTCAGGCTTCACCTGCAGATTTTCAGTTGATAGCACATAAGCAGTACACTTCAGTTACTGTGTGGACTCAGCCATAGGATTAGCATTTGCGTGTTTATTCTAGATAAGGAAAGATTATAGTTACTACTTTGTGTTTTAGTGCCTTGTGTACCATTGAAGTCCACTGTAAAATAGTAATTAACTTTAGGACTGAATACTGTCTTCAGCAGTATTGCTGTAAGAAGTCTTGTTAGATAGTTAAGGCATTCTTTTGGAGTTAAATTTTGGATTACACATTTAAATAAACATTTATGTACTCACATAAAACTCTCTAGCTCGCATCACCTTGAATTCAGCAGTTGGAGCTTTGCATCTCTGGCAGTGTTACATCACTGTAGTTTGAAATGATGATCTCTCACATGATGTGAGTGGAAGGCAGGAAGGATTCATTCTCTGAGCAGGAATTTTTGTTAATCTTGCAGTAATCTTGTGGAAGTTTTATTCCAAGACTCTTGGGAAATGTATCCGAATAAGTACCTGGTAAAAAAAAAAAGATGCGTGTTCTGAACTTCAGTACTAGAAGTTTAAATTAATAACAGGTGTTTGTGTCAGAGTTCTGGGAAGGAGGCTGGGATTTATGCCCATACTGAGAAGAAATATGTTGTGCTCATGCTTGTTGTTTATGATTGCAGCCAGTAGCTGCTTGTGCCATGCCAGTTATGAAGGGCTGGAACATACTGACAAATTCTGAGAAGTCCAGGAAAGCAAGGTACCTTTCTTTTAGACTCCTGAGGCTGATTGCTTCTACTGTTTGCTAATGGGTATGGAGTGGACATTAACTTTATTCCTGAACCCAACAGAGAGGGTGTCATGGAGTTCCTGCTGGCAAATCACCCGCTGGACTGTCCTATCTGTGATCAGGGTGGAGAGTGTGACCTACAGGTACAACATCCAATTAAATGGTGTAGGCATGTATTAATGTTCTTGCCTTGGGTGAAATTGTGCTGTGCAGCAGCCTGGATACGTGTATTTTTTGTTGTCTGTTCCAGGATCAATCAATGATGTTTGGCAGTGATAGGAGTAGATTTAGAGAGGGAAAACGCGCTGTTGAGGACAAGAACATTGGCCCATTAGTCAAAACAATCATGACTCGGTGTATACAGTGCACTCGGTGTATCAGGTAATGTCCTTTATTTTTCACTGGGGAAAGGTATCAGGTATCAGTGTAATGTCCTTTATTTTTCACTTGAGCAGGTGAGTATCAGGTGTATCAGGTAATGTCCTTTATTTTTCACTTGAGCAGGAATACCTATATAAATTTGTTACTTGCAAAAGAAACATGAGGGGCAGTCAGCGTTTCTTTCTTTCTTTTCTAATTGCATTTAAGAACTCCTTCTGGTAGAAACTGATGGCTGTTTTCCCAGAGCTGCCAGGCAGCTGTCATAGGAAGCAGAGGGAGATGACCAAAACATGGGAGTGAATTTGGCATTCTGTAAGGCAGAACTGGTGACTTCCTCAGCTGTAGCTGCAAGATTTATTTATTCTTGACAGCCTCTGGTAGCTATGTTTGTGCTGTTCCATGGTCCTGAGATTCAGTACCAGCTAACTTGGGCCTGATGGAAAAGAATACAATGTACCTGTCTGCTTCCAGAGAGAAGTTCCTAGATGTGGCTAATCTTAGACTTTGACTGAAATTCAGTGACCACTGAATTGCTGTGGTGTTTTAATTTAACTACGCCTAATTTTTGTAGCCCCACCTAAGTGAGTTTCAGCAGATGTATAGTCCTGCATGTGATGGCACTGCTGAATGTACTGAAATAGTTGTTCTCTTTTTTCAGGTATGTGAACTAAGGCTAACATTCATCTTCAGAAAATAAGCAGAGTTGAAAAATGTGGTATCTTGCTGCCAAGCATTCTAAATTTGTTTTTCAATCCTGGTCTATCTACCAGATTTGCTAGTGAGGTCGCAGGTGTAGATGACTTGGGGACAACTGGAAGAGGAAATGACATGCAAGTTGGTACCTATGTTGAAAAAATGTTCATGTCCGAGTTATCAGGAAATATTATTGACATCTGCCCCGTTGGTGCACTTACCTCCAAGCCATATGCCTTTACTGCACGCCCATGGGAGACAAGGTGTGTGTCTTAGCTTATTATGCAACTTTCTCTGTTTGTTTGTTTGTTTTATTATTACGCTTGATCTGACAATATGCCAACCTCTAGATCCAAGGGTTTGGGTGTTTTTTTTCTGATTTTCATTGTAGAATTTTTAGTAGACTAAATCTAATGTTCTGTTATTGACTTAGAAATCTTTCAAGAAAAGGAGAAAGCCTAGGGTTTCTGGATATAGTTAGTAAACTATACTAACTTTTAATCTTTTAGATTATGTTCATAATCATTATGCTTATTAGAAGTGTGTATAAAGAAAAATTGAAATTAAATTCAAATTTATTGCTGAGGATATTTAAAATATCTCTGAAACAAATCTCTTAACTGTAAATCTAAAGCTAAACTTAAACCACTTGATTATTTTTTTAATATTTATTTTCAGTTGTCTGCTGTTAGTCTATAGATAACTGTAAGTAGCTTGTTTTTAATCCTAAACAGGAAGGTAGAGTCCATTGATGTTCTTGATGCAGTTGGAAGCAACATTGTAGTGAGCACAAGGACTGGAGAAGTGATGAGAATTTTGCCAAGGCTGCATGAAGATATAAATGAGGAATGGATATCTGACAAAACAAGGTGTGTGGAGGGTATTTGCACATGTGCATTTATGCACACACTAAAGGCACACTTAGAAAACCAGCAACCTGCACAGAAGCTCTGACTCCTGATCTTTACTGTTACTATTGGAAAGACATAATGAAGAGCAATTTGTGAAACATACTTCCAATAGCTTCAGTTATCATATTAGGTTTTGTGATATTTTTGTTTTTGTGGCATTTTCCTTTTTGTGTCAGTTGTTTTTATTTTTTGCATGGTTTGGAGAGGGAAAACATCCTTTTTTTTTTCTGTTCATTGCAAACATTTTGTTTTAAAGTACAGTCTCACAAAGTATTTGGTGTACACAGTTGTCTCCCTTTGCTTTTTGCTAATACCAGTGGTGTTCGCTCAGGTTTGCGTATGATGGTCTGAAGCGTCAGAGGCTTACTCAGCCCATGATCAAAAATGAGAAAGGACTCTTCGTTTATGCTTCATGGGAGGATGTGTTAACTCGTGTTGCTGGTGTGGTAAGAGCGCAATTTTCAACACGTGCAGCATGTAAAATTAATTTCTGAGGCTGGACATGTTAAAATGATTAATGGGAAAATGCTATATAGAAAAGGACATTTTTCTCTAAGGTTAGTAGGGAGAATTTGACTTTGAATGTACTTCCACTTAAATCTCTTCTCTTTTGAATATGGTTCAGTGTTTTGTAGATTAGATGACCTGAAGAACTTTTCCTTATCATGATTTCAAGAACATAGAGGCAGTGCGTAATTTGGGGTATTTAAATAGGAAACTAAACTCCTTCAGAAGCCCAAGAGGAAGCGCCTTTCTTAAATTACTCTGATCTGTATGAATCTTTAAATTTACTGAAATTGTGCTATCAACACTTCTGCCATCAGAGCCATTAATTCTGTATTACTTTTATCTGAATGGTGCTTGCCTCATTGCTTTCTATGTGCAGTGATTGATTCTGGTGTTCAAATGAAGTGCTGCATGACTGCTCTGGATTTTGATTAAAATTTTATGTGGGTTGAAGTAGAATTGAATAACTGTAATTGAACTTTCCTCAAGGATGTTTCACCCTGTGGTACAGTAGCTGGATTTGTTATGAAAGTCACTGCTTCTCAGATAATGACTGGGAGTTGAATTTACTACCAGAGCTTGTCTAATGGAGGTTTGTTTTCTGTCTGTGTTGTAGCTTCACTAAAATAAAAGCATTAACTAGCCTTCCTCACCTCACCACATGGAATAAAAGTCAGATCTGATAATAATTCAAGTGAGGGATGCCTGCATAGAGCTGTTATTTGCTTCAGTTGTGAGTGCTGAAGGATCTTAAATTGCTGCCTTGGAAAAGTTTCATACTGCTGATTCTGTGTTCCTCCAGGCTAGTAGATTGCCTGTCTTTGGCTCGTCCAAATGTAACACACATTTACACATGTCCAAAGGGGATTTATTTCTGTGGTTTCTTTTGCTTATATTTATACTTTCTGTCCCTCCAGCTAAAGGCTGTCGAAGGTAAGGAAGTAGCAGCAATTGTAGGAGGACTGGTGGATGCAGAAGCACTAATAGCTCTGAAAGACTTACTGAACAGAGTAAATTGTGATACACTCTGCACAGAAGAGATCTTCCCTACTGCTGGTGCTGGGTAAGAATCCAGGCAAAGTTCGTAATTATGTTAATAAACTTTCCAGTCTGTTAATCATCTTATGGTAAGATTCTGAAATGACCAAGGATAATAACTGTTGATTATTAGCAGGTTTTATTTGAGCTCACATTTGCTTATAGAGATTATTGAATGTGAGTGGAGGCAGAAGTCTCCCCTAAAACAGTGTTTGTGTGCTTCACATCAACTGAGTCTGCTGCAGTTTCTCAACATCTACTGACAGTTAGCTTTGTATTCTGTAGTAAGGTTGATAATTCAGTTGCTCTATTTAGTTTTGTGAAAAATATGGGACAGTTACAGTCTTGTAAGCAGTGTAATAGTAGATGTAGTCTGTGAAGGCTTACAGTAATTGTAAATGTAGGAAGAAACGTCGTGTTGTAATTCTTACATTTTATGTTTCTGACACTCAGGAAAAGCGGAAGCTGCTGATTATATTTGTGTTAGTAATTCAGATTGAAAAATATATGTCCCTGAGATTAAAAAAAAAGTTTGGGGCATCTAGAATCTTTTTCACGTTTATTTCTTCACTCCTTCCCTGAATGCTCATTGCTTTTTTTTCCTTTATGTCACTTTGTTACAGCACAGATTTACGCTCTAACTACTTGCTTAATACCAAGATTGCTGGAGTGGAGGAGGCAGATGTTGTGCTTCTGGTGGGCACCAATCCACGCTTTGAGGCACCGCTTTTTAATGCTAGAATTCGTAAGAGGTTTGTATCCATTGGTGGTGAATGAGCATGCAGATGCATCTGGATTGGCACAGTGCTCCACTGGAGCCACAGGCAGTAAGTTGAGGGCATTCATCCAGGTGGACCCAATGGATTTAGTTCATCCTTTTAAGCAAAGGGGACACCTGTAGAAAAAGGGTGTCTCTTCTTCCTGCAGTATCTGGCAGTTTTGTTCATTCTCACTTGGACATTTTACAGAGATTCAAATGCACATGTATTCCTTTCTTATATAATTCAGACACCTCAGACTTTGTCTTGAAGACATTTGTTAAAGCATAATTCTTTAAAGAATAGTTTTCAGCATCATTTTGCTCCTTTTTCTATAGTTGTCATAACAAACTAACTAGGCTCTCTGATGTAGAAACAGTAATTCGATCATAATGTTTTAAGCAGTGGGGCCATTTCCCAGCCTTTTGAATGCTGCTAATTCATCTTTAACAAGATGCACCAGTGGGTGATGACTGTCATTTAAAAAAGTCTTGTCCTACCTAATGTTTGGGGATTTTCTCAAGTGCATCATTTTAAACAATGACAACCGTAAAATGTTGAAATGAAAAGAAAAATAAATTTATGGAAGATTTGTCTTATATAAGACTGTGCATTGAGGAGCTGCAAAAAATGAGAATTTTCTAACCAGCAACATTTTTTTTGTTAAATAAACAAGTGGTTTTCTAAAACTGTCCAATTCAGAACTCTTTTCTTCTATGAATGATTCTAATTTCAATTCTGAAGTAAACAAGAGTTAAGTGGAAGAGTTATCTTAATATTAGCTGTAGGTGGCTTTTTCTTTTTTTCATTTTCTTTGCTTGTTTTTGCCTAACACTGTAAAAGATGCCTTAAAGGTGCAGCCCCTCATTTTTTGCATTTTTTTTTTTTTTTTCCATTAATTTGCAAAAGTTTGAGGGGAGAACTGAAATCAGAACTTCTCACATAAGGTGTGCTGGTGTATTAGTCCCAGAATGTATATAGAGAAACAACTCGAAAAAACATGAGCTTGCCTAAAAGAGTA
The DNA here is from genome assembly GCA_013399175.1 of Odontophorus gujanensis. NCBI lineage: Eukaryota > Metazoa > Chordata > Aves > Galliformes > Odontophoridae > Odontophorus > Odontophorus gujanensis. Next base: position 1,484,311 of record VXAB01012447.1, read on the forward strand.
ATGTGAAACCATGTTTTAATGTGTCAACGGTTTACG